>JAODLI010000011.1:277242-326698 GCA_027575585.1 Percopsis omiscomaycus | reverse complement strand
CTCTCTCTCTCTCTCTCTCTCTCTCTCTCTCTTTCTCTCTCTCTCTCTCTCTCTCTCTCTCTCACTTTCTATATATATAATTCTGTCTTGTGCTTCCTGTCTTTCATGGAAGATTTATTGACATGTTCTGTTGCTGCAGGAAATATGGATCGACACCACTATGAGACGTTTGAGAAGTTTGGCAATGAGACCTTTATTATCCATCTGGACAATGGCAGAGGGTAGATCACTGTTTGTTTCATATAAAGTATTTACATGGATTATGCATGGCTGCATGTATAAAGGACTATCCATTTCTTCTGTTTGCATGCAGACGTAGGCAGGATGGACTAGGTGTTAAGGGTTGACTCTCAGCTGAAAGGTGTGGGTTCAATCCCTGACAAGCCTGGACTGATTCTAAGCATCCTCGAGCAAGATATCGAACCCCTACCTGCTATTTATTAGTTGTACTCACTTTCGGACAGGTTTCTGCTAAATTATCTAATTGTGTGCATAAAATTGTACTGAATCGCGTAAAGTAAAGTAAGTAAAAACATCTCCTCTGCTGCTTTTACTCACTACAGGTTTGGGAAGCACTCCCATGACGAACTGTCCATTCTGGTTCCGCTGAGCCAGTGTTGCAGGTAAGACCTTTGTCGCCAGACCCCAGGTGACAAAAGAAGGTTAAATCCAGACTGAATCAATCACTGTAATTGCACTCTGTCTCTTCCCAGGGTGAGGAAGTCAACCCACCTGCGTCTGCAGCTACTGGCAAAGGAAGAGTATTTGCTGTCAGCCCTCATGGCTGAGTCTCTAGTGAGAGACCGCTTGACTCCCATCCTGATACAGCCCCACCTAGTGGCCATGGACCGGCGACTACGCCAGGTAACAAGCTCGCCCCCACCCACTCCGCACACCTTGTGCGTGGGCTAAAAGATTTGTGGTTTGTTTGTGTGCGTTGCTGTGTGGTCTTGGTTTTAAATGTGTGTATACTATGTGTGTATAATGTGTGTGTGTATACTATGTTTGTCTGCATGAAAACCACTTCAACATTAGCCGGACTACATGTTTTAAATTTTTTTTTATATATTTTTTATATTATTTATATTATTTTCATCAGAAAATATATTGTTTGGTATGTGCAATCAATGTGTTCTAACTGTAATTGTTTTGAGAGATTCCCCTTCAGGAATCAATATGATCTGGTCACATCTAAAATACCTTTGCTGTCCGCAGGTGCTGAACGTGGTGGCTGACTGTATTGAAAAGGAGGGCTATAGCAACGTAGTGGAGGACGACCTGCAGCGTCACCAAGGGACCCCCCACAGCCACACAGGCCCACAACGGAGGTAGCTGGCTGGGCGCACCGAGGCAGTGGCCTAGCCCGGCCTTGGCGGGGCTGGAAGCTGGACGGGACTGAATCCTTGGAGACGCGTGCCTGGATGTGTGTCCAGTCACTGTCTTAGACCAGAGTGCAGTACTGTGTAACAGGCGGCATCCATCTGTATCTGCACAGATGGAGGCTTGTTGAGAAGCACAGCGACTGGGCTAACTCAGCTGTCTGGAGCTGGATGCCTGCTGGATGGGACTGGACTCACACTGGGGACAGAGAGTGCAGTGACTTAACGCGACACTTGATGTTGCCGTGGACCTAACACTGAGATGGTACTGTACTGGACACATCACCAGTAACCCACATCACCTGGACTCCTTAAAGTCTCTAAACATTACTGTAGTTTAGCCTATAATCACCACAGCTCAGCCAAGCCAGTACCAACCGCCCACTAGAACACGAGCGAACCATGGAGGTCTGCAAAAGAATGCTCTCTTTTCATCTAGTTCAGGACACTTTTTTGAATTCAGTGAATTCAAAGGGTACCCACTCAACGAACAACCCCCCCTTACGCCCCACCCAATCGTATGTGTTTCTTTGTGTCGTCGGTATTGCGAGTGTTCTGGTTGGACAGTGGTTTTGGAAGAAGAAGAAGCTACATTTCTTGTTGTCTTAATGAACTAAAAGATGTTTTAATAATTTTGCTGCAAAATGTTCTATTGCATAATGTGCTGTTGGACTATTTCTGATGTTGTCTTCTATTTTGGAAGGGGTGGGATTCAAGATTGAAATACTTAATTGGAGTGCCGGTTAACTCCTGGGTTCATCAGTTGATTTTGCCCACCAAAATGGCCCTTGTATTTATTGAATTTCATATTTATTATTAGAAATGAGTGATAAATAAGCATCACAAAGCATCGCTTTGTGCACTTCAACATTTGTCCACCAGAGGACAGAAAGGGCACGTGCAAAGGCAGCGCACATGTGACTACTGTACCTGGTGCATATCTCCACAAAACGAATTTTCTTGAAATCCTCTCCTTGTTTGAATACACTATAAGTAACAGCTTGGCGTACTATATTTTTTAGTTACACCAACTTTACACCATTTCCCACGACTAACTAACAGTCCAACCTTGATATTTAACTCACATTTTCATTGCAGCAAATTACAAGGAGCAAGGAAACAGATTTGTGTTTACGTCAACATCAGGCTACATTTCAACTGCTGTTTCTGTTTTTCATTCTCTTTCATGTGACATGTTACATTTATGCTGCCAACTAAAGTAATTGTGGCACCAAAACGTCAAATGTGACATAGTTTTATATTATTCTTTTTTTAAATTTGTAATAGTTTATTGTTGATATGTCGCTGTTCTGGAGAGATTCAAGATGTTTGATTAATTCCTGAAAGGAACTGGCCTCAAGTTAATATATACAGTAGGATTTGGAATTTAGTGCCTGTGCAATGCTAGAAATACTTGAATGTCTGGATTCATGAATAAAGGGTTTATAAACCCACTATTCCCTGATAGGAGATTTACATAAGGCAGAGGTTTACATGTACTTGTATGCCGACTCCATCTATAGTATGTTTTATATACATGTACGTTCCATGGTCCTGTGTCTGTGCAGTGTGTAGGATATGAATGAATCCATGATGTAGGTGAGAATTCCTTGTTTTTATTTTTATTTTACACTTTTTTTTCTGTCCCGTTTATTTGCATCATGGTAAACGTGCAATAAAACGAATTATGCAGAAATGTGACTTGCAACTTCTCAGCAGTTTGTGAGATCATATTTTAAGCTTGTCCCTCTAAATTCGTCGGATTTGTGCCAACCACTGTTGTTGTTAATGACAAAAGCTACCATAGCAACATAGTGACTCAATCAACATTTATGAGCCTCCAGTAATTCTAACAACAAATAAAATTGCCTTAATAGGGAAAATACAGCATATACTGTATTGTGTTACAGTGTGGCACCACTTGTGCATCATATGAGTTGGCACTCATTGTATGGGGTTAAAGGACCTATGTAATTGAGAGAACCTGACCTACTGTACGCCCACACAGAGCTAGTTGCAGATAAATACACATGTAAAATAAATAAATAAAACAAAATACAAAAATAGAATATCTATAGAACAGATTTTAAGAATAGAGTTTGTCGAGGGCTATAATATAGAAAATAATGAATAAGCCTATGAATAGAATAATAGAAATGTCAAGGCCTTTGTCAGGTTGTGTCAGTCTATTTATTGGAAAAAGCTCCAAGCTCTACCTGTATATCGTGCATTACAATCGTTTCCTTAAACAACTATAGCATTTTAGATCAAATATGATACCTTGTTTAGTTGAATTTAAAGCAACTGTGCATTAGGAACTATGCAGCCGCATCGTAAGCCACCTTTACGAATCAGCCCAAAAATATCACAAGCTATACATAAACATTTTACAGTATCAAAGGAAATATTAATGTTGCATTCTTCCAGCAGCATCTGGGCTGTATGGTAGCCACGTAGCTCTTATCTGCAATGTAGGCTACAACCATCTCTAATTTAACAGTCATTGGTGGCAATGAGGATAGCTGCACATGAAAATGGCCCTCAGCTCCTGTTGTGTACATAAACATGTTTACAGTTCCCAGTGCAACACTGTTTTTATAACCTTTCCCAAGTCCCTCACAGAACAGCCCCCGGAAACGCCACTTGGTTGGTTTACATAAACGCATACACAGGCAGAGATAGTCGGGGTCAAGAGTGGAGGAAGCGGGGTTGTAGACAAGCATCAGGGGGGACACAGTGACCAGGAGACCGTACGATAGTAATGACTGTGGTCCGCCACAGACAGGATGTTGAAGGAAACGTCGTCATGGGAACGAACTCTGGGTTCTGATGAGTGGAGGTGCTTATCTGATTCCAGCCTCACTCGGTTTAAACCAACCTCTTCTCTTGTAACCGACCGATATAACAGTAATGAGATTATAAATTAATAATAGGACTCATTTTATAGCTTAGGCTAAGTTCTGCTAAATTATAGTTTATAGTTGAAATAGTAGCCTAGGTTTAGTTAAAATAATATGATAAATAAATAAATTGGCTAATAGGTTTAATAAATAAATATGTTGGAACTTTTAAATATATAGCTAAGAGTCATTAAAATAAATAGTAGCCTATAGGCTATACGAGCCACCTTGCTTAGAAAAACCTTGAATGACGCTAGAAACGAAAAGCCGGCTACAAATAGGCTATAGGTCTACATTTAAATGAACTACAATGTTGACCTTTCGCTGCTTCATTAGCCTGGCAGAAACAAACACAGAGTCGCGCTCACGGTGTTTAGGTCGCATCGACTGAGGTGCACAAGAGCCTCTCTGCAGGGGCCACACACGACGGCCCCTCGCCCAGGGCTGTTTTCTACAGTCTCTATCGCCTCACGGGAGACCCCCAATTGCCCCGCTATGAGCCTTTCGAATTACACATCCTCTGTTTTAGTCAAGGAAACAATTTATGGCCATTATAGAGCATTATAGATTGTATCTACAAAACTCCCGTTGTTGACTAAATGTCTGCATGCCGCGCAAAACCTGCTCACACCCCAATGAGTTAACAAAACAAAAAAAATAAAACAAAGATGTAAAAGCAGCTTGTTTGTTGCCGTTGGAATTGTCGTTTAAGGTCTATTAGCTAGATTAGGCTATAAAAAGAAACAAAACACAACACGAAGTCAACAGTCCCCAGCCTAAACCCAGCGGACCACCCGGAATCAAAGCACGGGCGCGCGGGGGGGCGGGCTGGCGGGCGGGGGTACAGGTCCCGCTCCTAGCTGATCACGCCCTGGGTTCAGACGTTCAGACAGCCTGTGTTGTATCGGCTCTGTGCTACCTGGGGACCAACCGTCGATGAGGAGAGAGAGGGGGGCTCCTAGGGACCCCGTCATCAAGCAGGGCTAAAGACCTCAGTGTGACTGGCAACTTCACCAGGCGGAGCACGGTGGGGCACGAGAACCCGGATCACTGATGTGTTGCCAGACCTCAGAGTAATATCTGACTAGAGGATTAGAGCGGGTTTTAGAGTTAGGTCTTTCAGTGTGGATAATGTTTGATCATTCTCAGTATCCATACAATTGTTTTAACTATGATGGAGACGGCTATCCCTCCTCTAGTACAGACGAAGAAAAGAAAATGTGTAGGCCTGCATACAGGTAAGAGTGTTTTTAAATCAAAATCAAAATGTTCATGTTTCTAATACTTTGGCTATATGCTAATGCATGCATAATTTAGCAGTCTATATTATATAGTGTTTTTAGTTTGATCACTAGGCAAATCATAGCATGTGTCTTAAAGTTTTTTATTGAAATTAAAAATAAATATTTCCGAATTCAATATGTTTTTTCCCCAAAATTACTAATAATTTAAGGCTACTTTAAGAATACAGTATTTAGCATTAAATAAAATCATCTGCCGTTTCCCCTTGTATTATGTGTTAGTTTGGGTCCGTTATAAAGCTGGATGTGTACATTAACGTGTTTTCCTACTTCTGTGTTTGTATGGGTTAGTTACATAGCTCTGATAGCGATGGCCATCCAACAGAGTCCCGAGCAGAGGGTTACGCTGTCTGGGATCTACGAGTTTATTATGCAGCGATTCCCCTACTACAGATCTAACCAGAGAGCCTGGCAGAACTCCATACGACACAATCTGTCTCTCAACAGCTGCTTCATCAAGGTACGATGTTATGGTGGTTTGGGATGCGGCTGTTCTCAAAGTGTTTGACCCCTGACTACAAAAAAGAAGTATTTTATTTTTACACTTTCTTTTAGTAGAATAATAAAAGTATAAAAACCAACTGTGGGCTATTAAACACAATTGAAAATTACACAGTGTTTGTTTTTGTATAAGGGACAATCAAAGAAGATAATATTAAAATATAAAAGAATAATATATTTAAAAAAACACATCACCAGAAATAAAACAGATTATTCATCATCATCATCATCATCATCATCATCATCATCATCATCATCAAATAATTTCACTGTAGGGGGTCCCTAATGTTTGAGAGCCACAGTTTGTTTTGTTTGTACATTTTAAAGGTATCATAGAAATCTGATTTGGAAAGTGTCACACAGATGAAAAGCTTGTATTGTGGTGAGACTTTCCTATGGAACAAATTGACTTTTATATACAGTATGTTGTATTTATATATTTTATATATTCAGTGTTCAACATCTACAGATACATGTACAGATATTAAAATGATAAAAAAAACGTGGAAGAGTGAATGCTGAAACAATGAAACAATAAAAGGCAATACTGCTTATTAAGCATAAAGATTTTTTATTTTCAGAATGTATTTTTTTGATGCATTATTATAAACTCACAGTGCATTATTATAATGTAGGATATTATAATGTTATTATAAATGTATAATACAGTATTATTATTAATAACATTATGTACAATAACAGGTTCCACGGACTGAGGGGAATGAGAAGGGTAAAGGAAACTTCTGGACTTTTGCCGCTGGCTGTGAGTCCATGCTCGACCTGTTTGAAAACGGCAACTTCAGGCGTCGCCGGCGTCGCCGCAACATAAAGATAGGCTTCCGGGAATCCGGAGAGTCTAGTTTTCGCCTCGTGGAAGCCTGCGGGACCCAGCGAGGGCCTCCAGCCAGGCCCACTGAGCCTGACCCTGACCTCTGCCCTTTGACCTCCGACAGACACATACCGCCTCCTCAGCCGAACCACCTCATCCAAAACCCCAGTCAGGGAAAACCAGAACCAGAAATCAAGTTCAGTATTGACTACATCTTGTCCACTCCGGACCCCCCACTCCCTGGTTTTAGACCCCCACATGGCCACCTCCACATCGGGCCCTCCGGGCCCCCCGTGCATGTGTTGGAGCCCCAACACCTAAACCTGCACTTCTGGACACTGTGAGACCTACAAAGACTTGTCAAGAATCCGTGAGAGGATTTGTATTGATATGAAAAATGTAGTGAGGGAGAATATAGCAAGGTACATCCTTGTGTCATGGATTCTGAGTGAAACTAGAACAAAGAAAACGGAAACCCACTGTTGTTATGTCCAGTCAAGGAGGTTTTATATAACCGCCTTGGTTCAGTGTTTAATGCTGACATAGATTTGTTTAGCATTATTCTCTGTGTGTACAAGGTGTATGGACAAAAAGTATATGTATTAAAATTCTAATGACATTTCTAAAACAGGGACTGCCTAGACTAGTGGTTGGGATGGTTGATTCCCAACCTCAAGGTTGTGGGTTCTATCCCCAACATAATCAGCCTGTCTGTAAGAATCCTTGAGCAAGATGCCTTGCTTCTACTTGTAGTTGTATTCACTGTAAGTCACTTTGAAGAAAAGCTTCTGCTAAATGACATAATTGTAAAAAAATAATAATTAAATAACACAGAATTTATTTAAGTAATTAGATGACATTCTCTAATGTAAAGCCCACAATACTTCTCATAAAAGTGTATTTAATTTCCAGTTTCTTCTGTCCAGTATACCTGTGTATCGTGTAGCCAATTCAGTGTCCGTACCACAGATTAAACGATGACAAACTGCGCAATTGTTCATATTTTTCTGTATGATTGAGTATGTCAGGGCAATAATCCTGGATTCACAATGGGACATAATGTAATAGATTGCAAACCTGATGTACCCAACTACAACTGAGTCAAAAGTATTGCCATTCTGAGCTCAATTATGATAAAGTGGTATGGATTTATTCCACCTCTCCACAGACTCTGCTTATGTTCTACTGACCTTTCAAAACAAATCTGATTGACATACTTAAATTCTAATAAAGTCCCTCCCTACTTTAATATATTGAATTCATACACTAAGTAGCTATAAAAAACAGATATCAGGATAACATTTATTTCCCGTACAAGGCAGATCAATCATGGCATGTTCCTATGCTGTTGAAAGGACATTTTTCAATTTAACCTTTATATTATGCCTTTACTACATCAGAGAAAGGGTTTCAACACGCTTAACATGAGTGGCATTTAATATAGCATAACACTTGAGAGGTGAGTCTGAGATGTGACCCTATTTAAATACAGGGGCCCCCGTTTGCCTTAACAGAACCAACACAATCCCCCACCCTCCATCCAAACCCCTGACGCAATTATAATTAACCACACCTATGCCTCCTTGCAAATGCCCCTCATCGATCTGTGGAATTTTAACATTCACATGTGAACTGCCCCCCAGCAAACGTCTGGAGCCACACTAGCGTTTATGGATCAGCAGGTTTCCATTAACAGAGCCGTTGATGTTGAATATCACGCTGCCGTGCCATGCCGTGGTTATATTTGGGTAAATTAACTTAGCATAAAGTGCTCCGAGGCTGTAAGGGTCTTGTGAGACAGCTAAAGAGAAAAGCAGGCACCGACCAATCCCTAAAAGTCAACGCACATATTATGTTGTCAAACCACATACCTACCGGCTCTCGGCATGAAACAACTTCAAGTGAACGAAAGCAGAGGCCTATTGTTTCTACCCGTTCATTTTTAAGAGCTCAAAATGTTTAACATTTTTATTTTTACATGTTTTTAGATCAGAAGTATTATTCTTTGAATAACTTTACTGTGTGTATTCGTCTCAACGGGGGCTTGGTGAATAGGAATTGTGCAGCTCAGGGCAAGAACAGGTAAGATTGGATTAGAAAATTGGGAAATCAGTCATCTGCAACATTAATAACAAGTAAATCATAAACACAAATAGGTCATTTAATCTTGAACGTTTCCCCAAGTAATTGGATTTCACCCTGACTGGGATTATGAATGGTGATGAATATTAGTGTTTTGTTTTGGCCAAAGATTTGAGTTTGTTTAGCTTATAAGGAAGGCTGTATAATTTCTCCATACTTAAACTAACAACTGCTATTTCCCTGAGCTGTGTTTGCTGGAAGTTGGTCGAGGAGGCCGGGGAAGGCCCTTGTGTGATCCAGTGGACATGGGGAGGCAGACGGCAGGGAACACTATCTGTATTAACCAACACTCGCTAATAAAGAACTAGCAAAACAGCAAGGTATTTGACATACACACATCCCTTTGCCATTTAAAGCATCGGTCGCTGGCCTTACGTACAAATTTGCTGGAGGTACATCCAGCACAGTTTAATGTGGAATATGTTATTTTAGAATATTGTGAAAATCAACACACCATGTCAATCAATGCCAGTTGTGGATGTGTTTACATTTAGACTCCATTTGCTGTGGAGATCCTGAGGCCTTACTGTAGTTGGTTTGGACTGTTAAGGAAGTCCCTGCTAGGAACACATATTTTTGTAAAGGTTCCCCTGTAAAAGATCAGACAGGTGTCAAAATTCAAGGGAAAATAATAAAAATAAAATTTGAAAGGCTCTATAAATGAGCTTGCTTTATTCATTGGAATATGACACTTTTCATTTTTGTAAGAATGCTGGTTAATGTAAGGTTCATAAAATGGTTTCCAAGTACTATAATTCTAATATGAGATGATTACAGCAGACTGCTGTATAAAAACAGTCTACAGCCATCTCATTGAAATTAGTATTTGCATTTGTATAAAACATCTCACTATTCCACCTACATATACAAGGTGTTTCTGTTGTATGTGTGAAATAACTAGAGTTATGTGTGAAATAACACCCAGATGTTGTTCCTGATAGGCTACAGCAGCATGTAAACGGACATCAAGGAGTCAGTTTGGTGGAGCATCTCAGAAACGACATGCCTCATTGATAAGCTTTACAGCATCCAGGATCACAGAAGCAAGCTAGCTTTGTTGATAGTCACAAATGACTGACATTAGTTTTGTGGTATAAAGTCTGTCAAGCTTTTTAACAGAACTTCCTTGTTGTTTAGTTGCGTTGTGGTCAAGTTGTCTGTTGCAGAGAATAAACATTGCAGTGTGAAGAGACATGCAATTCATCTACAACACACCACAGCTCTGGCTTGCATTTACAATGGTGTTGTAGCCTACTTGTTGTATGCTGTGTTTGTGCTTGTAAACACAGTTTTTGTGTTTCCAGTACCTACCATTTAGAAAAAGTATATCTATAATTACTCCATAGCCATATGTTATATTTTCAAGTTGGGAAGATGATATGAGTCTTTCAGTAAAGTCACGCGTCATGCGCTGTAATCCGACCACAAGAGGGCGCGGAATGAAAATCACATTTCAGGGAGAAAAATAAATCAGGGTATTCCAATAAATCCTCCAATAATAATACCTCAACTATTAACATATACACACTGGCACATACTGTTACGTGTGGCATTCTGCTGTAACTCACACAAAAAAGCAGAACTGGAAAATATTATGATTTATTTATTTATAAGTGAATTACATAACGTTTTTCAACACAGCAAACCGCTAACCTCCCAACGCATGAGAAATAATTTTAAATCAGTGCCTCCAACAGTGTGAAAAATGAATGCAACAACGACAAAGATTTACCTTTCAAAGACTCCACCATGAACTCAAGACTATAAACAGACACTAGTTACACTCATAGACTATACTACATTGATCCATGATCAGGTTAATTTAATATCCAAATTAAAGATAGATAGAGGTCTATATTGCAATTGTTGAGTTAGAGTTGGAGAGGGAGCCGGTGAGAGAGTAGTGCAGCGGTCTAGTTAAGTTGTGTGACACACCCCTCTTTCTTTTGGACCGCGGAAATGTTCCAGTGAATGAGACAGAAGATGTGTTTCTCCAAGTCAATGATGCTTCCTTGGTAGGACGGGTCTTTCCAAGTCGGGTCGTTCAGAGACTGAGCAAGACCATAGACCGTATAGGGCAAGACTCCTTCCTAGCATTCGGAGAACTATTATGGAACACTCTACCGAGTGCGCCAGTGTGCGTCATTGAAAAGGTCCCGCCTTTATTTCCTCTCGTACGTGTGCATAGGATTGTGTGTGGCCTACTTTAAAAACGCTGAGGATATACCATAGACTGTATAAATAAAGGGATACACACAAGCATCCTTGAAAATTCTCTGATCTAAGGACTCAGTCCTTGGTAGAATTTATAGGATCCTAGACATAACAGTCCTTCGGTGGGATTGGTTGATGTAGCATCCTTGAAATAGCAGCCGTTAAGGATTTTAAGGATCACCCACCCAGAGATTAGACCCCCGTTCTAGTGATGGCCATTCCGGCTCTTTTCAGTGAGCCAAAAAGAGACGGATCTTTTGGCTCTCAAACAGCTCTTTAAAAAAGTATATATATTTGGTATTTTTTCTAGTCAAAGAGTTTGCAATAGTTTTACTATGATTGGTGGTAAAACAATTATAATTAAATGAAATCATGTTCAACCTTAACCACAATGTATTTTTATTGGTTTGTTATGAAAAAAAATAATGCTATTAAACATTTGGATTTAAAGTATAACTTTTTAATGTATATAAACAAAGTGCATGTATTGTGCATGTATTATACTCATATCAAGCAATGTGTGCATGTCCAACTTCATGTAGCCTAACATATTGTATTTTGGCCTTTGACTTTAGACTGAAATGTGTTGGTTGCTAGTGCTGCTTGGTTTGTTTGGTGAGAGTGTTGGCTGAAAATACTGAAGGAACACAATATTTACCCATTGAAGTACCTATAAATGTATAAAAAAATTGTACATATATTTTAAATAATGTACAGTCATTTAAAATATTGTGCTTTAATGAATTTCATTTTTGTTCAATATTATTTTTAATTTACTTAACTTTGAAAATGCTTTCTACGACTAAAACTACATTTGAGAACGTATAGAAATCTGTCCCCCAACAAATGTACTGTATTTAAAATTAGATAAAGGCATTGGATCACATACCTAATGTTTTATTAGAGTTCATGCATAAGTCAAACAACAAAAAGATGAATTCACCCGGTAGAGTAGCAGTCACTCAGAATAGCCTCTTATCAACCACATTTTTTTTTAAATATCTAATTACACGTACAAAGAACCCCATTGTCTTTGAAACTGCACTGAGATGATTTGCTGGCAAAGCGTACAAATTTTAAAATCCACAAAAACAATCAGAGCTCACACCGAAATAAGCTAAACCAATACAGGATTTATAGAAATGCAATTACTCTTTCAACTCGCACATGTGGAGGCCTTAAATCATTGAGCTACCATTTATCAAACCTGCACTTCTTTGCTTTACAGTATGGTTGAGTTGTACACACACACACACACAAACACACTTTACACAAAAAAGCATGGTAAAATAAAGTAAAAATGTGCAATGTTAATACTTCATAAAGGAAAAAGTGTCTCAGAAATTAAAAATTACAGTATTTGTGTTGCGGGACTGTTCATCCCACAACCTGTGCTGGTTTGTCTGAGGGTGCGAAATAAGAGTTACTGGTAACTATACATCCTTCAATAAACAAAAAGGTGATGAGGTGGAATTTACAGAGAATCTGCTGGTGAGTGTGCAGTCAAAATCAGAACTACCCAGTCAGACCTAACAGAACGATAGTAAAACGGTAAGATTCATAAGCCAGCAGCAATGTATAAAAAGTAGGTAAATTTGAACTACACGTACAAAAGGACTCCCATCTCATTCTGCCCCCCAACTTAATTTTCAGCTTGTACAATAAATGGATTTGTACATTTCAGAATCAGAGAAAAATATAAACAGCAAATATGTAAATATTTCTTATAAGCTGTAGATAGTCAAAATTACCTCATTATGTTAGAGGATTTAAAATTAAAAGATGAAAATGTGTGTTAACTGTGAGAGTCTTATGAAGGTTGCCGATTGTTGTGCCAACATGTTGCATTTATTATCGTCAAGAGAAAATTTCTCATTTGTAGCAGTGTGTATGCAGCAGGAGCGTTTCTGAAAAACAAAATTCATATTGAAAGGTCAGACCTCTTAAAATGTCAGCATAAAGAAATAACAAAAAAACGGACCAAAATGATGTGAACGGCTTCCTTGATGTACTTGCATCCGGTTTTCGCATCCACAAAAGCCAAAACACAAACTTTGGTCCGATACATTTTCAGCACAGTAGACAACATATGGTAGTCCACTCAGAAAAGGAGGTAAAAAGTTACTCGCTATTCCTTCTGGTAACCATCTAAGCCTGATAAATGACTGGGCTTCAGCAAATTAAGAAAAAAAAAAAAAGTACCTTTCGATTTAAACAGTATTACTTCATAAAAGAGAAAGCCTTTCGCTTCATGAGACAGAAACATACCCATCTTTAAATGGATAAGTCCAAAGTTCTCTTCGGCAGATGCGACACACTTTATTTCTTTATACATGTAGCCACATTAGTAATTTGATAAAAAAAAAAAAAAATTAAAACAGCAATAGGTAGGCTAATACAATGCAACACATTTACTAAATGTGTAGTAGAATTAAGGTTCTTGAATAAAAAGGTATTATTGTATATAGATTTTGAGGAAGGTAAAGATGTGCAATTTTATTTCCATTTGTTGACTAGCCAGCTAAATGCCCACTAGCCTAGATGCCTTTAAACTTTTAATAAAAGTCTACCTCTATCAGGTAAACACTATTAGATCAGCTGATAAACATGAGCTTCAGTTCACTTTTCATACTAACCCAACATTTTGTCCTTGTTCGCTATAATTAAATACTCAACAGCTAATAAAATTAACCTTTGTCATTTACAGATATACAACAGGCCTACCTCACACGACAAAACGTAAGGTCGCCATCAACTGAGACAAGAATGTCTAAAATCACGATGGCAAACATTGGTCTCAACTCTACTGCCTCCTACAGGAATTTCCCCATATTGATAAACTATAGGGGCAAATGTCCCTTTGATTGCCCAAAAAAAAAAATATATATATAGGAAATGAATTTAGTTAGCCATAACAATGCCTTACTGTAGCATATAGCATATAAGCATGCTTCAAAGGAAACCCGAGGGATCAAGTGCGACGCAAAGCGCCACAGTTGTTTCTCAGCAGGCCACCAGGAGACATTGGCTGGCTGCCATCAACACTGGCCAAGTGTAAAGGATCAGACGCATCTCAAAATAGGCTTTTCTTGGGGTTTCCCTTCGACTTGTGAGAGAATTTTAAGAGAAAACAAGAGACATTCCCTTTTTTTTCTAAATAGAGATAAAGCACAGGGTCAGTTCTGGGGAGCTGGGTAGTGTTTAGCTGATGGACAAATCCCCATCACGGTAAATGCAAGTGTGTGGGGTGTGTGCGCGCATGTGTGTCACACAACATGGCAGTCTGTCCTAGTAGTTTGCTGCTCAGCTGGTCAAAGATCAGAGGGCTACATTGCAAAGAGCGTGTCCTCCGGTCTGCCGCTTTTCTTGCGACTGGGGGTTCCCTGCGCCATAGCTGGGTCGCCGTTGGGGGGGGTTGGCAGGCTAGGGGCCATCTCTGCAGCTTTGGCCCTCTCCTCAAGGAACTTGTCAAACTCTGAGGCAAAAGACAGGAGAAGACATTAGATATGAAAAAAATAGCCGTTAAAGCTGCATAGGACAACAATGCCACACAATGTCTGGTCATGTGACACCAGCAGTGTCTAACCATAGTAACTCCTTTCCTTATACATAAACCGCATCACTTCCTGTATGCAGGTATACTTCCTGCTGTTGTACTGTCATGTTATGTTATGATGGAGTGTTCACTGGGGCTCTCACCTTCACTTGTCACACCTTCTTCTCCACCGTCCCCTTGCTGTCGAGACACAAATGAAAGTTAGACCTTCTCTTCACAAGCCACTTCCCACACACGGTTGAAGAGTTCCATATCACATGACAAGGAGACAGTTACCCCACTCACCAAAACTACAAGGAAGATTTTCAGAAGTTGATTGCATTAATCCACCCTTTGATGCATACATTATTGGAATACCCACATTTTCCACAACCAGAATAGACCCCTCCATACTGTCACTTTGACCCAGAGCCACACTGTTAGTAATTAAAGAAAAAGCTAAGGTAAATCCAGACATATGATTGGTCCAATAAAGGAAGTAAGGATGCTCATTTTGAATTCATATTCTGCTCAACTGTTAACCGACAACATCAAAATGTACCATTTAGAATGGAGCTTTTGTCACAGACACTCGTCCATTGTAAAAAATAGCCTTCAGACTTTCTAATGAAAAAACAGATTAACAAAACAAAAAAACAACACATTGAATCCAGAGTCTTGGATGAGTTTGAGTATCCGCAAAATTTAAAAAAAATTTTTATATCCATCTATCTAGTCGGTTAACGGTTAATTATGAACATCCCTACAAGGGAGCGAGATGAAAATAAGAAACAGAAGAAAACTGTGTTATACTCTGACTTTAAGTAAGAGTAAGCCTTCAAAGGAGAGATATCGAAATGAGAATTGAAAGGATGGGCAAAACAGCAAGCAGAAATAAAATCATGATGGTCTCACCACATCAGTACACAGCCACTCCTCTATGTCATCCATGACAGAGGACTGGCCTCCGACACCCTATAGGGGCAGCAACAAGACCGCCACAGGCGGCAGCAAAGCCACAACAGAAAAATTAACTTAAAAAAATAAATAAAAATTTCAACTTAGACATAACAATGTTAACTTAAAATTGTAACTCAAGAATGCATTTATGGGTGAAGATGAAACGGATACAAGTGTGTAAGAGTAAAGAACCACGCGCCATAAAGGCAACATATTCAGAATATGAGAAAACAATTTACATTCACACCAATTCAGACAGTTAAACGTGTAGAGCTGAAGGGGGGCCCAGCTGGGATGAATGTGTCAGAACTGGCTAACATTCACAGCAGAAAAGGAACCTTTTGTGGCACAAGCAGTCATCTATACTTAAAACAGACGATTTCTGATACTCAATCATTACGTCATTAGTGCGTCTTGTCAGCTGAATATCTAGGAAATTAAATAAGGCTTTAAAAGGATAACCTATGTCTGTAATTTTGCCATCGAGTTACCCCGGTTAGCAGCAAGGAAACAGTCTATTTTGCAGCAACAACTAAATGTGTAAAAATGTCTGCTCATCAAGACTAGAGATGCACACTTTTCCCCCCAGTTCTGATCAGATACCTGAATTTGGATATCGGCCGATACCAGAGCTCTCGTTTTCTTGAATAATATTAGTAGGGGTGTGCACAAATAGTTTAATTGACAGTTTTCTTAATCCTGTTCCCACTGGATTTTTGACCATTACCGCCCGCTCCTGCAATGTGCGTTTTTAATGTTAAACGAGTCGGTCGGGGATGTTAGTTAACATTTGTTGTAATACGGCCCTGTGCCTTTAAGAGGGGTACATTGTGGGATATGTGCACTATCATCTTTGAGAGGAGGGTAGGTATGCGTGTGCGTGCTAGAGCAGACGCAGGGTCGAGAGAGGCAAATACGGCATGTACTGTGTGCTTTTTCCTGTTAATAAAAATACAAAAAAAACAAACAGAATAAATGAGAAACGGAGTTGCAAGCAAGACGCCTCCCTCATCTTAATCTAGTCATACTCCGAGTAAATAATAAATTGTTATCACTCGAGCCATCCCTGAGGCTGTCCTTACTACGGTTCAGAGCCTGCTTAGAGCAGCAGGCTGTTCCTTCCTTGAAGGATTGGCTATGTGGCTGTGTACCAACTGACCTGAATTGTCCTCGTCATCTTCTGCCCTTTCCTCTGATACATATTAATTAAATCCGGTGTAGGTCTCCCATCACCTACTATTATAAGCTTTTGTTCAAAAGAAAGGTTTAGAGAACATTTTTTATATATTAGGGATCGCCATTAGCTCAGTGCTCACAGCTACGTAGCCTACAAGTAGAACTGTACCAGCAAAACAAATCAGACTATGGAATCTGGATCGGTACGTGGATCGGTACCGGCGGTCTGAATCGGCACCTGATACCGATATTGGATCGAACCAAACTAGTCAAGACCACAGCCTGTTGTGAGTCTAACGTGGATTTAAAACTTCATGACTCACCCCTATGGTTGGCTGTCGTACATCCATGGTGGCAGGAGGTCCACCAACAGCATGTCCATCTTCTACTACGGCCCTAGGATAGGAAGTAGACGGACATTGATATCATCACAAACAAAGACCACACCCACACATTTTTAGCCACTCATCTCTAAACCCTCCTCTAAAAGACTTTTGTGCTGAATGTACTGCAATATCAGCTGTAGCTTACGTTTTGCCTGGTTCAGACAGCACGCCGGTCCTCGTCTGGGCGAACATATCAAAGTCATCCTGGGAAGGAGGGGGTTTGCAGGTGGGCAGTGAGCTTAGGGTACCACTCACACTGTCCGCACCCACGTCTGGAAGACGAGTACAACATTGTCAAGTTACACACTGCGACAGTAAGGCAGGACATGTGACCAAGAACTGGTGTTTTCTGAAAGAATCTATAGGTAAATCTGGCCTGTTCCTGAGGAAAGGGAGTTCCAGTACATACCGAGGCCAGCCAGCCGTGAGGCCAGGGAGGCAGGGGAGGAGGGCCTGCCTGCCGGGGCGGTGAGGCTGGGGGGCAGGCTGGTTGGAGCAGTACTGGGCATGTTGCTGACCACCGCTGGAGACCCTGGGCCGAGGTCGATGAGGTTGTCCTCTGTGGCCTCGCTCAATACCTGGCAGACAGGAAGGCAGTTGTTGTTGGAAGGTGAGACAGCGTTTTCTGATTCAGCAAATGGAGGGTGGGAGACGAGGTTTCAACGTCACTGGCTGAAGGGGCCATACACATTACCTTGGTCGTGCTTTATCTAAACACCACAGAGCGTGATCTAACAGAAACAAATGCATGATGTTCAATGCAGGCTTTGATGGAAAGTTAGCTTTTTAAGAGCATGAGTGTCCATGAGTAGGAGAAAGCAGAATCTGTTCTTAAAGGGGGGGCAGAAATTAAATATGAAAATAAAATGCACTACAATAAAACATAACATTCATAGGTTATGCTTAGAGTAAATTAACAGGTGTGACAAAAGACCATAAACCTCATCGAGAAAGGGTAGTTGCGAGTCTCTCAGTTACCATAGCAACAACCTATGCCCTGGGTGTTGGCTGTTGAGCAATTATACTTTCCCCTTAAGGTAAACAGACAGCAAGGTGGGAGGAGAGGTCAGATCTTTGGGTATAACAGGAGGTTGGGTTACGGTTACTGTACTTGTTCATCCAGAAGACTCGACCTCAGAATTTGAGTTACTCAAATGTGACAGCTTTAGATTATGCAAAGCTGATTTACAGGTAGTCAAATTTACCATCCAGCCACCATGAGGTTGCTGGAAAAAATAAAAGTGTGTGAGGGGGGGGTTCTACGCAGTCAAAACATAAAATATGGGGCAAATCATAAGGGGCGGAGGGGGCACCAAGCCCCAAGCATGACAAAACTTTCATACTTGCCTGCCTCAGCTAGCCATACAAAAAGACACAAAACACAAAAGGAAGAAAAAGACAATGAATACAATTAACATGCCGGTGCTCTGACACACCACAGCGGCATGATAACAGCAATATACACACTTTTAAAAGCACACCGACTACTCAACATGCAACTGTTTACAATGTGACGGAGGACGTTATGAGAACTGGGGGGGTGGGGGAGTTAGTATGACATGAAAGTTGTAACAGTAGCACAGAAAACACAGGTAACGGAGGACGTTATGAAAACTGGGGGGTTAGCATGACATGAAAGTTGCAACAGTAGCACAGAAAACACAGCTTGGAGCAAAAACTAATAAGTTTGTGATTCATTTATGCAGCTCAGAAATTTTACAAAACAACAAGTAGAACAGGAATATGGATATTGTACTGTATAGGTGAAAAGGTTGGCAGAATTTCCAGAAACTCCAGTCTTAACAGAGTCAGAGGTGCCGTGTTGTGGCGATATCTGGTGTGGTTTGCTGTGCGTGGCACTTTGCCATTAACGAAAGTGTGACGCAAGATCTACTTTTCATTGTCTGCACAAAATGCAGATGAAGCAGCGCCCCCACCAATAGCATGACTAAGCACTTTTACCAACGAGTGCTGACTCACCCCATTGTTGACACTCTGAGCTGAAGACCTCCCCGACCTAAACCTCTCATACCTGAGGAGATGGACCAGAGTGATAGAATTATGCAAACAATATCTATCAGAGTACGTTTTCTGTGTTGATTGACGGGATCTGCTCCAACCTATCGTAGCGGAGAAAAATGTTGTTGAGGTCGTCGTTTACGTGGAGCAGCTCCTCGGTCACCTCCTCATTAGAGACGCAGGAGATGAGCTCCACAATCCTCTGCTGCATGGCTCTGCAGGTTCTGTTCAGCTCCTGCATGCACGAACACGTGTCACATAAGCACATTCTTCATGTAGCTCTCTCTAGTGCTGACTAGCCTACATTTGTGTTTTGGTTGTTGTTTTTTCCCCAAAATGAAGTAAATTCTCAAATGATGGTCTGAAATAGCAGCCAAGGATCAGGCTTGGGCAGATAAAACTCAGTTTACAAATAAAAAAAAAGGGTCAGGACTTTATTACATTTTAGTAACTGGAGAGTAATGAGAGACCTTAAACTTCAGCACTTGTACAGTGATCACTTGTACTGGGATCAGCCCCAGCTTGTTTATTTAAAAAACAAATTAGAAATATGAAATAATCATTGAGAGTATATGGTCATATGTTTTTGTACCTTTCCTGTACAAACACATGTAAGCACTACAAGTGTGTGCTAACCTGTAGCAGCTCATGGTCTGAAGGGTCTTCCTGTCCGGGGACCATCTCAGTCAACATCTCAGACATCACCTTGGTGTTCCCACGCACAATGTCCAACTCACTGCGCAGCCGGCAAATCTGAAGAGAGTAGAGCAGAAGGCCGTGAACACAGCATGTTTAAGAACTTCTGTCCACACTTTTACCTACCCAAAAGCAGCTGATGTACTTATTTTCTCCACATGCTCAGGACTATCACCAACAGCAAATCTAGACATGCTGATGAGCCATCCAATAATTCACATGCAACCAGCAATATTCTCACCCTGTGTAATTTGTGGACTTGTTGGGATAATTGATGGTCCCAGGCAGACTGTTATGATGGTGTCTTTGTACAACCAGGTATTTCAGCAGCCTTGTTGGAGTAGATCCTGTGCCACTAAGGTACGCAGTGTGACATTTTACCTGTTCAGGGGTGGGGTTGATGGAGCCAGAGGTGGGGATGTTGGGGGCCGGGGGGGCGGCCGTGTAAGCTGGGGGGATGGCCTGTGGTGTAGGCTGGGGCTGAATAGGGGCGCTGTACTTGAGAAGGGTGGAGTCTCCCTCCGGTGCAGATGCCAACTGCCAACATGACAAATTAGCTGGTCAGTGGTGACTGACGTGAATGGAGATCACTGCATGTGCGGGTCTGAACTGAACACCTAGGATCTAGAGCACACCTACCCGCTGAGGTGTTTGTATGGGCGACAAGGTCTCCAGCTCTGACACAGGGAACTCAATGCCTTTTCTTTTCAGCTCCTCATAGATGTGTACGACACCCGTGAGGTCCGGACTACTCCTAAACGCATCCGCCCACGCCTGAGGGAGAACACATAAGAGTGGCAGAAAAGCGGGTTTTAATAGAAAAGAAAACCGGAAGGGTGACACAGCAGACAGACTGGGGGATGACGGAATAGTAACTTGTTTTTGTTCTGCTTGAATGCATTCTTTCAGAAAACCTCAAAATCATAATACCACCGAGTTGAGGTATTTTTGAAGACCCTATCAGGCATATTATAAAGATCCAACACAAGTCACAGTGATTTGGATTTTATTCAGCAACGCCGCTCCACAATCCCACAATTTGACAGTCACACCTGACAGGTGCACAGTGCAAGTTAATTTATTTATACAAAAAAAATAAATAAATAAATAAACTCAAATAAAGCCTGCTTCTCTAACCTCCAAGCCACCGAGTTGTAATTTGCCTTACAACCACAATGCTCTGCTGGATGCAGTCACAAGGCCTCCCTGGAGGAAACAAGAGTTGCGCACCTGAGCCGGTGGCAGTCACCTGAGCTGCTGCAGGAAACTAAAGCCCTCCTGGCAGGTTGAGGCCCAAGAAAGACATCACTTTGGGCTCTACCTGGGGATCAGTAAGCCCCCTGGACTGTTTCAAAAACAACCATGCAACAGCTAACACCGTACTCCTCACTGGATAGGCACCTTAAGATCTCACTTACAGGCTCAACTGTAGGCCCTCTTCTCTGATAGGGACTGAAGCCACACAGCATCTAGAAATACTTCTACTCAACTGTCAGACAAAAAGAGGCATATGGTGTAAAATATAGTATTGAATGCATTTTAAATCCTCCTGTTTTTGGCAGGGTATGTATTATCTGAGCCAATTCTTTTGCCTACATTTAGCAAAAGCATTCTGTTTTAATGTGAACCTAAAGCACAAAGCCCACAAATGCATGCAGTGTGCATGCAGTGTGTATGCGTTTAGGGGAGTGAGGTGTTGCACCTCCGCAGTCCAAGACAGTTCCTGATACGTTATTCCCCCTACCTGGATCAAGGCGAGCACTTTGTCCTGTACAATGGTAGGAGGATTGTTTTTGGGGGAAATTATTTTAACAAGCACGCCATCAATAAAGTCCCGGCTGGTGACGAGGGCGTGGAAGCGATGGCCACAGTTCTTTACACATGTCTCCAGGACCTAGAGGGGGGCAGATTACAACATTATGTAATAACTAGTGAAGACATAACCCAGTGTTGGGAACGCATGTCAATGTCACCAATAGTCTATACATAGTCACTAGTGTCATAAAACTATATAAACCTTTTAAATACTGTAGATGTATTCATAAACATGAAAGCCATCTGCCCAATAATCTTCCTACCGTGAGAGCCAGCATCACCTCCCTATAGTTCCTGTTGCCATTCAGCCGCTTCTTGACTGCTCTGATAGCATCCTTTGGCCTGCACAAACACAGGTTTGTACATACACACACACACACACACACACACACACACACACCGATTAAAGGGGTACAAACCCAAAGCTCTGAATGGAGTGATAAGAGGGTCCATGGCAACAAACACTATGTAAACACAAATTTGTTGAGTGATACCGTACAGGGAGAGTTTACAACAGGAACTGTGCAGTGCATAGCTACAAGAATGGAAAGTGGAAATAATTCCCTGTTGCCCCGAACCTTCTAATGTCATGTTGTGACAAGGCCACAGGGCTGTGATCTGTCATAGCTCACTATTGCCAAAGTTATCTGATGACATCAGAATTATGATGGTGGGCGTGCGTCATCTCCATTATGCAGATATTCTTACTGCTTGGCTAAAGTCACCACGCCCACTTATCAAACAAGACATGGACTTCATACTCATGTGTTTCTTACGCAAGGTTAACGGGACATTGAGATAAGGAATGAGGCGTTGAATAAATCGAGCCACAACCCCAGAGTTATGATTCCTCCCTGCAAAAATAACGGTGCGATCAAGGCGTGGAGAGAGATTAATTATTGTCCTCTAACGCAACAGGCTCGTACTGTATAATGAGCAAACAATAAGAAGGCAGATTGAAAACCTGTGGTTCAGGCACACACACAATGGATTGGATATTTTGTGATTCTACTCACCCATCTTCCGTTTCATTAATGAGGTCACATATTTCCATGTTGAGGGTCCAGTCTTCACTTTGAAGGGAGCCATCAGTGGCCTTCTCTGAAATGCACACAAATTTTAAAAAAAAACAGGGAATAAATAAGGTCATTTCGTTTCGTTTAATAATCTCACCTTTAGGGAGTAACAATGCATGTTCTTTGCTAGCTAGCTAAGCTATTTAAAGTAAGTATTCAGACAAGCGCTTTCGTATTTATACGTAGTTTTCCCATTGGCGCCCGTCAACTTACACTTTAACCTAGAAAATATTGTAAAAAATCCACAGCACCTTGTTCAGAACTGTAACGTTAGCACAGTGACAGATGCAACGTTAGCCAGCAGCTAGGCGGCTAACTTTGGCTTCCCAACTGGAGAGAACGCATTCATGGACACAGCTAACTAACCGCATTAAATAACCGCATACCACAACATGACATGTATATTTTTCTGCATCAAATGTCATTTTGAAATAATTAGTTACATACCAATGCAGTGCCCCACTGGTGTACTGTAAGGATTTCCCAAAAGGAACTCCATCTTGCTCGACAACAAACAAGTCAGTCCATGGAATGATTCTTTGGGAAGCGCTACGTAAATCTCGCCCACCAAGCAATCTAATTGGTCAAGGAGTAATGATCGGAAACGTGATTGGGCGACTGAAAAAGGCATCACGGCAGTGTAGACAATGAACTGTATTAAAGGTTTCAGCTATAGATTAGGGATTGGAAAGTTTTGTACTTGTAAAATAAGTTAACACAATGCATACATAAACTCCCCATAATACGAATGAATCAAGAAATCAGGAAAATATATTTGCATTATTGACAGCTAGAAAGCTTTTATTGACTTTTTAGACATGTTATACTGTAAACACACAAACTATTCAATATATGTATTGTACTGTAACGTTATATGGTAGCAAGTTAGCAACAAAGTCAGCTTTGTACAATTTATTTTTAAATTAAATCACAATTAATATGTGAATATTTATTTTAAGCAAGAGAATACCTTTAGCTAATAGCTGTTTGCATTACTTATTGCATTCTCTTCACCATACATAAATACTTCAACATAATGTAGATGACAGAGAATAAACATTCCATAGGAAAACACACAAGACTGCCTATGTAAAATCTCACAGATGCAAAACACTAAATTGTTTACAGAGTCACACTTGGCAGCTGTCATAGATGACACAGCAGATAACACCGTTGTGGGTTTACTGAGGGGACAGGGCTCTGCAGCTTCTGCTGCTTTCTAGAAAAGATAGCATCAACTGTTTATGCTTCTTCCAAAGAGACAAAGCACAGAAAACTAAATCCCCCAGAAAACAGGATTTGTGGAATTTGTAGAATAAATTGTGTAGCATATTTTTGTCATGGATCCCATCATTGCTCTTGCTGATCAGTCCTGCAAGAGTTTGCGTTTGACGGTGGAACTCTCGGATGACAGATGAACGAACAAGGCTCCAGCAGCAGTCCGTGCTCTGA
This sequence comes from Percopsis omiscomaycus, assembly GCA_027575585.1. NCBI lineage: Eukaryota > Metazoa > Chordata > Actinopteri > Percopsiformes > Percopsidae > Percopsis > Percopsis omiscomaycus. Next base: position 302,317 of record JAODLI010000011.1, on the reverse strand, counting down.
GCTCGTACATGTCATAGTCATGTGCCCATTCCACGTTTCCCCAATGCTGAATCTTAAACAAAAATTTAGAAAATGAAATGCCTTTGCAAATATAAGAGCTACATTTACTTTAATATATTCACTTCATTAAATTGCTCAAGAATACCAATGTACAAAACTAACTTAAGTATAAATCTATTCATCCAATGCAAGTCCATTCTGGATATTGATACAGTTTATTAAAAATGATTACAGTTTATTTTATTATTGTACCTGGTATTCCTCCTCTAGCCTGGATAGCAACACTGCTTGTTCCACAGTCAGGTGTCTGTCAATCAATCCGAATGACAGCACCACTGACTTCAGCTGGGTGATCACGTACTCCAGTCCTGTAAAATATTAAATTAGAATGGATTCACTTTAATGGTATAAAAATAAATGCAATTCCATCAATCAATAAATCAAACATTCATTCCTCAGAATTCAACATCAATTAGCATGACACTCAATGTATTATATTGTATAATATAGTCCCATCACTAGTTACAGACGTATATAACATTACCATGTTGTTTTCCAGCCAAGACCTCTTCCTAAACATTGTTGTTAGTAACTAGGACTATTTAGAGATATTTTACCAGTCAGGGACCAGAAGTTGTAAGAATTGAGGTGCTGCTTGAATGTGTCCTTAGTCGCCTCTGGGATGTCTGGACCCAATATACTGGATGAGGAGCCAATGACTACATTATATCTGCAATGAACATTTTCATTAAATACAATTAAGATACATATCTGAATCACACAATGTCATCGCACAAAACCTATGATTACTTATTAAATATTCCTAAAAATATCTTATTTCTAAACACATTTCTGAAAGGATTAAACAAATATATTAATTAGGTAATTAATTAAAAACTAAGCATCGTGTGCCAAAGAAATCTCCCTTTGTGTACTTAAGAATACTGCATTGGCAATTGAGAAGGTATATGTACTAACAGATGGTGAGGAATTACAAGTTAAGTGAATGCACTAGTCACAATGCACTAGTGGCTGACCTGTTTTCAATCCATTGTAACACAGGGTCCCATTCATTCATCTGTAGCTCCACCAAACCTGGGGGCTCATCCACTCTATAACTTCAAGGAAAAAAAACATCAGCTAATTACATTCAAATTTCAATTTGAGATATTCATAACACTGTTAGAGTAGAAAAGAAAGAGTACAGGCAACCCCTAGGACTTTTCGGGTTGGAGTCAAACACCTAGGCCAGACAATCCAATGGTAGAACCCGCTCAGTTAGAATCAATCAATGATATTTAAGTGAAGAAATAAGAACATTTCACCAGACAGTGTCGGTCTCCAGGAACTTCAGAGCCGCGCTGATCATTTGTTTTTTGTTGCGCTGTGTGGGATTGTCTAAGGCTGTGTTGCACAAAGTGGTCTAGAGGAGAAAGTTAGAAATGTAAATTCTTCTTTATCACCCCCTCCCCCCAATCTCTCGCTCACACACACATGTATACCAGGTGCATGCTGTAGAATTTCAGTGTGTCCTTCTGAGCATCCCACTCTGTTGCCACGGCGATGGCCAGAGCCTCATTTGGCACCATGAACAGCTTCCCTCCTGGAGTTTTCAATTTCCTCTGATCCAAGTTGATCTCATACAAGCCTCCTGGACAGAAAAATAGTAACATGACAGGGAAATAATCATGTTAAAGGGAAAATATTAATCATTATAAAAAAGGTGGAATTCTGAAAACCTACCTTCTCCTTGGGATATGCTGACGTCTTCATAAAATTTCTTTCTCTCTGTTACAGACAAGACAAAAAAATAAAATCATAAAATCATAAAAAGGGTCAACTCCCAAAACCCCTTGTTATAGTGGAGCCAAAACAGTCATTATAAAGTTGACATCACAAGAGAATCCTCTTACCTGCCGTGACAGTGGAGTATGCATTATTGTTTACCGATATAAAAAAAAGCTCATTTCTTTGGCACACAGTGCGAGGTGACAGCGCTTTACCTAGGTGGCTATGAAGTCGTGCAATGCCTCTTAACATTGTAGCTGTTGGATGCATAGAATGATATAAGGTTAGATAAAGGTATAGCGTTTATGATCTCGATACAGGTTTCCCCGATACAGGCGAGGTAACGTATGATGGCTCTTAGTCGTTGATTAAAAGCATCGTGTTTACGCAATAAAATAAAGCAAGAACCGTTTCCACATAACGAGTAGTCTCTATATTGTTAAAAAGTACTACACATCTGCTTTATTTTAAAACCATGCGCCTTTGACCTTCCGCGTGAGACAGAATGCATGTTTTACATCATGGACATCATTTGGGAGTTGTAGTTGTAAAGGTTCGTTTACTCGCCCAGAAATAACGCTATATACATCTACAAAAAACTACAAAACGAAATATCCCACAATGCTTTCCGATAGGTCGGCCAATGAACAGTTAGTTCCTAGGCCAGTGAAACGTATTGACTAATGAGGGGAGTTCATGCTGCTGTCTATGGCGCCGCGTCGAAGTCCCCACTCACTTTAGGGTTGGTAAGAGGTTGGTATCTAGCTAACTAAACTGCTGAGAGAATCGGATACATTTTTGAATGTTGGTGAACTACTTAATTCGGGCTCTCCGCAGGACATTAGTTAGCTTGTCGCCCGGACGGCCACTGGCCACGGTCGGTGTCAAGCCAGCGATCCGAGGATCATGCCTGTCCGTGCCAGATACCTCTGCAACTCCCCCGCTATGGCCTTCCCGTCCACGGCCTCGCTTATCCCACCGCCGCCGATCAATACCCATCAGCCAGGCGTTGTCACTTCCCTCTTGTACAGTGGATCCAAGTTCAGAGGCTACCAGAAAAGTAAAGGGAACTCCTATGACGTGGAGGTTGTTTTGCAGGTAATGTTACTATCGAGTATTTTATTAGGCGATCTGGCACCTGACGCGGGGCATTTGCTGAGCTGTCAAACGCCCCGTGTGATTGACAGCTGGCCAATGCCTTCTGTCGGAATTACGCTGAGCTCGTGTATGCTATCGAAACATTTGTTAAGTCGTATATATTCTGCATTGAACATTTCTTCACGCCATCTTTTAAGATATTGTGCGTGTATATTACAACGTGTTACGTGTTCATATTATCCCTATCTGAACTGTCATCGATATAATGTAGAAAATCCGATGGTGGGGGGTGGGGGGGGGCGTGTAAAAATTATTTATACAGTCTATGGTTCAAATACACTAATCTGGTCAAATCCTCAGATTGTTGCTGCTGCTTCATACAGTAATTCATAATCCTTATTATTTATGTAATAACAGAAAACATAGACGTTGCCCTCTTTTGATTTTGTTCCTCATTTCAGCATGTTACCATGGAGGATTCGTATTTGTGTGGCTACCTGAAGATAAAAGGATTGACCGAGGTGAGAAGTGTCCCGGTTTCTACCAAACACTTTGAATCTTTTACCTTATGCCACGCTGTTTGTTTTCTTTCCTATATGTTCTTATGTAAAGTCTGGTAGATGCCACAACAACAAGAACAGTATAGGGTTTTTCAGGGCTATTTATATATTTTCCAACATGGTTCCCTCTTGCAGGAGTACCCGACTCTGACCACATTCTTTGCTGGAGAGATCATCAGCACGAAGCGTCCATTCCTAACCCGTAAATGGGACGCCGATGAAGATGTGGATAGAAAACACTGGGTGAGCTAAGCGTTTGTTAGTTCATAACGGTGCTGAATTTTGACCTCCTTACACTGTATATTTTAACACGTATTGAATTACATTTATTGGATCTAGGGAAAGTTCCAGGCCTTCTACCAGTACGCAAAGACATTTAACTCTGACGATTTTGACTACGAGGAGCTGAAGAACTCTGACTACATCTTCATGCGATGGAAGGTGAGATATTCCCTCAAATGTTCAGTCTCCCAAGTGTCACAATACATTGTAAGCATCCATCTGAGGCAGCGGCTTTCAACGTAAAGAGATGATGATGACCACATTCGTGAAACACTTTCTTTTTTTATTAATTGTTCATCTATTGTCGACTAAATTACTTGCAATTCCATCCCTAGATTAAACACTACTGATTGAAAGGAAGTGATTCTGAACAAGAAAAGACTGCACAAAGATTATACTGTAGCTAGATAACGTGCCACAATTAATTCTGTTTCAGATTTAAGGCCACTACTGTTGGAGTCCTTAAAGGTCCCCTACCGTATAATTCACCTTTTTCCTGTTGTTTGGTCAGTTGTGTTGTCCGAAGGGACCTGAAAGGGCTGGACTAATTTTGAAATCTGTCCAACATGCAATTAATTTATTTCAAATTGTAGGCTATTTGATAGGAATGATGCAATTTAACATTGTTCCATTACAGAGCATGAAACTGATGTGTAAGAGTTTATAACTATGGCTAATTTGCAACTCTTGTTCCTAGTTGGGCTTTTACCTATACAATATAACTAAAATATATAGCCTTCAGTATCATAAAACTATTATACACCACAGATATAAATACAATAAAATACACATAAAACAATACACCAATACACCGTTGTACCTTAGATTACTATTTACTGTACTAAAAATGGGCCAGCATTTAACTTTTCTTGTAAAGATTTTATATCTGTAGTTAATTTGATTTCAGTTGGTAATGTCTTTCAGAGTTGACAGCCCTTTATGGAGAAAGCAGATTGTGTGAATTTAGATCTACAATGTGGTATTTTACAGTTGCCATTCACCATGCTCCTGTTACTGTCTTGTCTTTGAATAGATCTGGAAAGAGGCTCTTGGGCCAGAATGTTGATACATTTAAAAACATAAATTAATAAAGCTCTCAAAGTTAAGTAGATTGTATCATTTTAGTATATGACAATGATGCCAAATGGCTTTTTGTCCATTTAGCTGAACAACTTCTCTGAAAAAAATCAGTAAAACAAGCCATAATTTTTGGATTGTAACCAATTGCTCTGACATACAATCCCACTCCCAGTCAGATAGCCAATCAATTTAGAGCAAGTAGAAAAAAAGAAAAGTGAAACCAACTGAAACAGACAGCTGACAGTTTTTGGAATAATATGGGCCTTTTAATGTTAATATTCCACTGTAACACCGTATCAACCCTTCAGGAGCAGTTCCTCGTCCCGGACCACACCATTAAAGACATCAGCGGAGCTTCCTTTGCTGGATTCTACTACATCTGCTTCCAGAAATCCACAGCAACAATCGAGGGCTACTACTACCACAGGAGCTCTGAATGGTAACACAGCACAGTAAAGATGAGTAATATTCTGTGATGAAACGTGCGTGACCTTCAACACTCTTAAATGGAGCTATAGCTAAAAGCCTTGCTCAATATGCAATATACATCTTCATCTTTCAGATGAATATTTAATGCATGTAGCATAATATGAGGCTCAGCATGTAGTGTGCACCCTATTTTAAGCTTGCTTCATAAGACCTTGCATATAATGCCATTTAAACAGGGCTGAATTATTTATTGGGTTTGCTGAATTTTGCCTATCCTTCCAATGGGATGGCAGAGCGCTCGGGCATCTGGGTGGGTGCTGTGTTTCATGTGCCAGGGGTAGGCTCTGCACTTGCCCTTAAGTCTTAATGCCCTATTTTTTTGGGTCCTATTTTGACTCTAATCTTTTAACTCTTGTTGCACCGCCCAGGTACCAGTCACTGAATCTCACCCACGTCCCTGAACACAGTGCAGCCATCTATGAGTTCCGGTGACCCTGGCACTGTGGCTCTGTTGGCGGACGAGGACTTGAGGAAGAGCAGAAGCCTGCAGATGCTACTAGGGAGGTGGGGGCTGGAGGCTTTGGGAGGAACGCAAACTGTTACATCTTTCTAAAAGCAAACAAATAATAACAGTGGATGTGCCAGTCCAATACTACTCTGGGATAGAGGGAATGGAAATACACAGACGGAAGGAAGAAGGATGAATGAGGAAAGTTTGGAAGTTTCTTCTCTGAGGGACGAGTGGATGTGTGTATCGGAAGAGGAACGAGCTTATAGAGCTACAGTATAACCAACAGCAGTGTGCCCGGACGTGGGTCATGTAGTGTTCTCCTTTTTTTTAAATTTTTGCTCTCTGTTCTAATCCTGTTGCTTGCTACAGGTTACGCTACACCATCTTCGTTCGGGGTTCCTCTTCTGTTTTGCTATGAGAGGTTTGTCCTGATTTGACACGGCCCAATGCCGAATTAGCAGCGACACAACGTTTTGACTACCGCTTGACAAGGTTCTGAGTGCTTTTGTTAATGATTAGGTTGAAGCTGAATCGATCTGAATCAGTGTGGAAGAAAACGAGAGCCATTTTTGGATGTTTGAACTGTTTTTGTAATTCAGCATTTCAGGATTGAGGACTGAAGCTTTAATGACTTTGTCAAATGGACTCAGTATTTTCTTTTTAATCTACGTTGGCTTCTATGATCGCCTGCAAAGTGAAGTTTTGCCATTTTATTTTGAGGGGCACTTCTACGGCAAAACGCAAGTGACACATTAAGTGATTATTTGCCCGTGTTGATAAGTTGCTTGGGAGAGTATTATTGCAAACAGTTGCTGTGGATTTTGTATTAATCAATGCCATTTGCACAAGGCTACATAACTACTGCATACAGTTAGCATTTTACACTCATACTCTGATACTTTAGCGATGGGTCCAGCAGTACCTGAACACCTTTTTGTTTTCCTGTGTCAAATGTCCAGGTAGGCTTACAGTGACATAATCATGAAAGAGTTTTAAAATCCCATCCCAAGACTGCCCCTGACATGAATAAGAAAAAATATATATATTTTTTAAATTAAACACCCTGCTACTCCATTGTCTACTATGCAACGTTCCAGCGTAGCACTCCAAACACCAATATTAGGTTTTAAAGACAATATTTTATTCTATCCTTATAGTATATCAGATAAAGTAAATGATCTTCTTTAAAATAAATATTTTTGTCAGACTGCCTTGAAAGCATTCTTTCCCCCCATTCATTTGACCTTTCCATGTGATTGTGCCATCTTTTTGAAATTAATCACAATTGTATTATAGCAGAATAGAAGTGTGTTTGTGTATGCAAGAACACAGCTGAATTTGACAGATGGTGTGGTTCTAAGGAATGGATTAAATAATATCATCTTTAAACACATCGCTGTGTTGTCTAATTCATATATATTTTGCATAAACTGCATATTCTAACATTATCCTCGATTCACAATTACAATTAGGTTATTTACAATGACAATGTTCTTTGTTAGTTATGTTCAATAGGTTTGGTTTTGTTGTCCCATCCAGGCAATACGTTGAACCAACACAGCAGCACAGTATACATAGCCTACCAAGCATTAGGAAATGAAACTTTTACAAAATATACAAATGCATTTGCAATGAGCGATTGGCTGCCTTGGCTTGCGTTTGACAAACCAAAACTACCGGGTGGGCAACCCGGCTCAACTGTGCCTGGTCCATAGTACTGTCAAATGTAATTGAATTCATGGAAGTGTGACTTATTCAAATGAAGATTTAGGGGGCGTAAAAGCTATATATTATGCAGGCTGCCTAGGGCACATGAAGGTTCAAATCGTCACTGATATGTAATTGTCAAATTGGTGGTTGAATCGTTTTAGTTAGCCTTTACCATCATATATGTGGTTATTGTCTCAGCTGTTACCCTATTTCTATTTTGTGCTGGTCTCACAGACTGTAAGCCGTTGACGCTTATGGCGTTCCTGGCAAAGTCATTTGTTATTCACCACTGCCCTCTAGTGTCTGTAACATCTTCTATATCGTCTTGATGAAAATGGTATACCCACAATTATTTGTTACAACCGAAACATGATGTAGACTACATGCCAATGTAGCCTACATCATGTTTCGGTTGATGTGATGACAAATAATACCTATGTACCTTGTTTTTTCAAAAAATTACTTCAAACAAATTAGGCTCAGCCGATATTCAATGAACGAGGTTATATGACGTATTTCATTTAACCAACAGACTTCGAGGTGCGTTTCCCAAAAGCATCGTTGCTAACTACGTTCGCAAATTGCATGGCTAGAACTATGCCGTTGGGACGCATTGTAAGTTCACTTTCGTCGTTGTATGGGAAACCTACCCCGGACCGGGACCAATAAGAACCGCCATGCGCCGGTTATCAGAGCCTAATGCCTAATCTTAACCAATCATCTTGAACAATCTTTGTTCTGTTTTTGTATATTGAAAACATCATGTTGTAGTGCGCTAAAGCATAAGGCTTTGCATTGGAAAATATACTGAAGCCTGAGCCTCAATTTCCCTAAATAATTCCTATTAGTAAAAAGTATTCGCCTACATAATCATAGCTGAATCATATCACACACATTAGCTACATTCTAGTTGTAGTGCATGGTATCATGAGAAGGACAAATTAAGAAATGTCATTTGTACAAACCTATTGTAGGCTATCAATCTAATGTAGTCTACAACCCCTGCCAGTGTTGTAGGAAGGGCAGACACCGTATACCATTATCTAGCTATCTAGTCTGAGAGAAAGGTTGTGTTCACACGAGACCAGATCATTTTTATTTGCTTTTTATTTCACTTTTTACTTTGATCACATCTTGTCCAGGTCTAATCTCCCGAGGAGAGAGCACTTAAATACTAAAATTTTGATTGGGTGCAGTGGACCACCGCATAATAATAGGCTACCACTATTTGGGGTCAAAATTCAATAATGAACTCAAGTAGAAGATTCCAGACTGCATACGTGGCGTGGCGTGTGCCACACAAAGAGCTTTAGTGAAGGGTGGTTGTAGAGGAGTCATTCAAGCGTTATGTGTTTATCTGCCATGCCAAGTAGGTTACAGTAAAAAATGTGTTGGGTGTGGTTACCACATAAATATACAGGAACTAAGCACAAAAAAATCTCCTGGCTTCCTGGAGCAAGACAGGAATCTCTTGGTCCTTCTCGCAATTGAAACTGGTAGCTTAGCTTCTAAAATAGAAGAAACCTATAGCTTTGACCAAGACACCACCCTTTCTTTGTAGCGTGTTGTGTGTGTATGTGTGTGCGTGCACACGCATCGGTGTGGTTAGTAAATCTATCCTGGCTAAGAAAAAATGTGTGTGTGTGTGTCAGCAGGTTCATAATGCACCCAAAATGTTTGTGGGGGCACAAATATTTGTAAACATATTTAATGACCAAAACCACCAATACCATTTGGCAAGCTCTGATTATAAAAAAGAAACAAGTTTTTTTGTGAGTTTGTGTGCTGAAAGGTTTTGCCTCTTACACAGGGCATCTTCATTCTTGACAATGTAAATCTTAAATCAGCAGGTAACTGCTTGACTGATCTGACTTAAAGAAGTGGACTTTCCAGTGATGGAATTCTGCCTAAATGGTCATCTCACAAGAAACTATTAGAAAAATATTAGAAACACCAGTTCATCCTTGTGCAGAGCAATGCTAACAATGCTCTCAGTAGAGTTTATTTGTTATATTTTATAGAACAGCTTGGTGTTAAATATTTGCTGGTGAATATTTTTATTATAGGTTCAGCATATGGGTGTATTTTTATGTGATTAATAATTACAGCTGTCTGTCTGTGAAAATCTACATTTTATTTTTCCAGCCTTGTGTCCTTATAACTTGTCTGGGAGTGTCAACAAAATGTTGGCAAATTAATTGTTAAATTGTTAAATTATACCAATATATAAAAATCACATTTATATATCCGCATGAAAGAAATCTCAATATTATTGCAAGCTCTAATTAGTTTTTATTATTATTCCTTATAGTTCCATAGTGAGTAGATTGAGAATCATTAAATTAATGTTTGTTTATCTACTGTGGAGCAAACACTTTTCCTGGCACTGTCGATAAAACCATCACATTGTGTGTTTACACTCCATTACTCTTGATAAGACGTTTTACTGCAACACACTTCTCAGAAGCCCTGGTCGGGCTCCTCTTCATGTGTGAAGTGACACTATTGTAGATAACACTATTGTGTGTACCAAACAGAGCCAAACATCAGGTCAGCGTGAAGTCATATGCCATTACTTGTCAAGGCTTATAGAAACCTGTCATTTATTGAAAATATATAATCATTTCTGAAAAATTTACAGTGTCAACACTGTCAGGAGTTTCACACCCGACGGCTACTTTCAGGATTTCAGGAGTTCATTTGGTGATAGCAGATAAGTAACGCACAGCAATAAAGAGATTGCTTCTGTTCTAGGAGTGCATTTCTGACATTTGCAGACATACAGAAATGTTAAAACTACTATTAAACCTGTAATGTTTGTGTACATTCTTAATTGTTCTTTAAAAGGCTCTAAAGCTCCAGAGAGAACAATCATAAACTAAAGAGAAAACAAGTTCTTATTTTAAAGCCATAAGTTTAAATGCCTTTATGGTTTACAGTAAATGGCAAAATTCCCAAAACCTCTTACATCCTCCAGCCAAGTGCAAGGACCACACCTTTTTCGACAGTTTCTCTTAATAAAAAGGTTTGATTGAGTCAAGAAAACCTTAAAGGCATGATTCACGTCTGTCACAACTGAGGGGTTTCCTGTTCTTTGATGAAACAATACTATATGTGTATAGGAAAATGTGAAAATCTATACCTGCTATTATATTTCACTTCCTTTCTGTTGCTGGTATTTATCCTGCATCATCCTCCTCAGATTGTTATGAAGACTTAGGCAGATTTTTTTTCAATTAAACCGGAAGTGAAAATGGATAGTTCGAAGTGACACTGAAACCTCATTATAACTCCGTATATCAATAAAACACAATATCTGTGAGTAGGGACACATTAATGTTCATTGGCCTCTAATAATAAACAGACTTCCCATGTTAATATTACACCAATAATAGGCTATGAAAGTGTATTAATGTATAACCCAACATTCTAGTAATAAAAACTATGCACCCCAGGCCTGACTTGCAAACAAAGACACGAGTGTAAAGTCCTATCCAAATCAAATAAAACGATATACAGCTTAGTCAGGTTCTATTTGTAGATGCATTTATGTTTGTTATGTTCTCAATTATGGGACAGTGTGGGGTTTAGGGATGGGTTTTCTTGGAACGGGACGAAAAATACCAAGGTTTTCTCACAGCCCCAAGACCAGGTGTGCTCCCCTCCCTGACACATGACAGCTGGAATAATAACATAAAGAATGTTGCTGTTACTGTAACATGTGGATATTGTTGTCCTCGTGGCACACAGTGTGTGTGTGTGTGTGTGTGTGTGTGTGTGTGTGTGTGTGTGTGTGTGTGTGTGTATGTGAGAGAGAGAGAGCGTGTTCTAAGTGTGTTTGTGTGCACGTGCGAGAATGCCTATACCCATGGCATCACAAATGTTGTGTTGTTCATTGTGCACGTGTGTCTGCCCAGCCAGACACGTGTGTCTGCCAATGACAAGGCAAGCGGTCCCATGGTTTCCCCGCCCGAGCCACGCTGTGGGATTACACCGTTCCTTCAGGTGTTGACATCGCCCCAAGGTCTCCGCAAAACTGGACAGTCCCAACCTTTCACCGCTCTATTCTGTGTATACAGTATGTGTGTGTGTGTGTGTTATTGTGTGATAAACCCTTGGCACTGCTTCACACAGGGACTGCACCCCCCCCCCCCCACCATCCCACATCCATCAGATGAGCATTTGGGATAACCCCAGATGACTCTAGCCCTGTCACCGCTCTCACTTTGAAGAAACACCTGGACACCCCGCATTTCCCCACTTGGTAACTTCTTATAGTCTCCAGACGCACACACACACCTCTCCACACTAGTGTATGATAAAGCATATTGCTGCTAGATGACAGGTGGGAGGTGATTGCACGTGTAACTGAGTTTTAATTTGGGGTTTTAGGTGGCATTAATGAAACACATACTGTTAAAGTAAGGTGCCCGTTAAACCATATAGTCTTCTATTGGGCTATATACACAATATACTCAAAACATAGATGCCAACCGCAATAATACATGGGTTCAAATATTGGCTATATAAATTGAGTTGGAGGTTTACACAGAGTCAATGATCTAAATAATGACAGGTTGTAACCCTGAGGTTAAGTGACTTGAAGAACCTACTTGAAGCTATAGGCTGCTACTGTATGTGTCTCTTGCGCGCCCTTGCATTTGTCTATAGGTCTACGTGATGGAGATGGAGCTTAAAGTCAAGGACACATAAGATACGTTATCCTGTTATCCTGCTGTTAGGTATAAAGATATAATAAAAATGCTTCCCAATTTTCTAATCAGTCAATTTTTGCACAAGACTAACCTACTGTCCGCCTAATTTTATCAAAGCAATTATTTATATACAATTTTGTTTAATTATCATTCAAAGTCCTTGGTTTAATAAAAAACTGTTTTGATAATAAACTCAACTGAAACCTTGTAACGTTTCTCAGTAGCATTCCTAAATTAACATCACGTGTCCCCGTTCCCAACTGTTGACTCCACCCACTGTAAGCATAAAGCCAGACGCAGCGCTCAGTGGACGTTATAGTCACGTTATAACGAGACGATCAGGATAATACACACCAGACTCAGTGAAGCGCAGTGATGATCGACCAGACGCGATACGTTCTCAGTGCCCGCATTACTGGGCTGATACACAGAGACTCGCCCAAAGTAAAGGTTAGTAACACCAAAAAATACGTTTCCCCCCCTATTATTTGACGTTACAAAGGCTTCAGCGTGTGTAAATTGTTTTGTCTATCATCCTCTCCACAGGTGTTCATTGTATCTGTTTCATGGTCAGATGCGAATGAGGTGATCATCTACAGGTCTTTCCAGGAGTTTAAGAAATTCCATGTAAGTAGACTGAAATTATGAGCTTTAACATGAGGCCCATTTCAAATCTACGGTTTTATCTTGTCAAATAACGCTGTCAATAATAACATGATCATTCATTAAAACAGAGGCAACTAAAAAAGAAATTCCAACAGTTCAACCCAAGCGAGAGAATAATCCCCAAATTTAAAGGTAAATGATAGCTCCAACCTCATTGTATGGTGTTGAATGCTTTATTAGTACTGTTATTATTTTGTATTTGAATTATTAGGCCTATAAACCTCTTCTCTTCCATCTACCATCAGCTGGGTCCTTCAAAAGCAGCATGCAGCAGAAAGGTTCCATAAGGTCAGTCCGCCATATGAAGTTCCTGGAGAAATACTGCTCTGAACTGCTGAACTGCGACGCTGTCGTTACTCAGAGTTCAGAGGTCGCGCGGTTCTTCACGCCCAGAGACCACGACATGCAGCCGGACTTCACCAAAAACAGGTGGGCGCAACCAGGGATTCTGCTCATCATCAGATGGGACTGTCTCCTTTTTCTTTGTACTTTTGGTTTGATTTTGATAGACATCCACCCTTCAGAGAGGATTGTGAAAAATGAAACCTATTAACCCACAAAACAAACAATAAAACAATAAACATAGTTATTTTGTCGATTGGGACGGGGGCAAAAGTGTAGTTCTAATCAGATTTTTCTAATTAGGCCTACCGTCCGAAAAAGATGCTAACGTGGTTTTAATCCTTTTTGTGGTGTAGCATCCTAATCCTGCATTCAGACGAACTGCCTGACGGATCTAGCGGAGAGTTGGAGGGCGTGCCCAAGCGGAGAGCGGGCTCCGTCACGCTGCCGTTTGTCACGCAGACCTACCGCTGTCTGGCCGCCTACGAGACCAAGGATACAAAGAACCGTCCGTTTAAGGTCGTGGCGGAGGAGAACCTGGATGTGCTCATTAAAGACCCGGCAGGTCAGTGCTAAAGCGCTACAAAAAGCATCTTAATGTTTGTTAGCTCAATGAATGTAACATTGGAACTATCATTAAACTCTAATCGTTGATCACACAATTAACGCCTGCAGCTTAATTTTGTTTTTGCTGTTCAGATAAAGTCTCATCTTCGAAATGACGTTACAGGTCTTGTTCAAAGGCAATTTTTGTTTGAGGAATGATGCATATAGTATCATCAAAACTTCAGTGAGATTACGTGTTTTGGTGGCGCAGCGACCCAACATTTTGCGCGTTTTAGCAAAGGCAAAATGTTGCCCCACCCAATTAATAAAAAAAAAGCTATTGTTCATAATTGACCAGCACAAGTAGAAATGAAAACAATTGGAAAATCTGATAAAACAAGAGCACCAATAGTAGGAGCTGGTGGTGCCTATGGTGATGAATGGCCATTTGGTTGACCACTCACTTTTAAAACGATAGGACTACACTTATAGGCCTAGGTGGTACAGAGGCGGAACAATGACCCCCCATTCCGCCTCTCTACCTTTACCACAGAACGGTGGGAAAGGCAGAATGAGGGCTCAATATTCTCACCCTAAAACTCAAAAAATTTAAAATGGGCTACTGTGAGCTGAATGTCGCCTCATTTTTTGATGATTCGAATTGTGTTTTTATTATTCTAGAATAATATTAATTTGCCTGTGATACTGTGAGCTAATGTTAAGGGGATTTAAGTAGGAGCCTATAGTTACAGGTGTAACACCAATGTGACCGTCAAATTCTGGGACCCCGGAGGTCGTATATAAACGCTGCTTGTTATTGCTTATGGGGATAATAACGGGGCATCTTGCTTGTTGTTACGACAAGATGATTGTTAGTTCAAAGTTCATAGTTTATTTCATAAACTGTAGTAATCATAATGCGACTTTTTCTAAAAACTTAATTACAAAAACATTTAAAGTAGGCCCGTAAATTCTTTTTCCTCATCTGGGCATTATGACAAAAACATAACCACAGTTTGAGTAGGTTAATCACAGAGGGACTCATAATGAGAAGAAAGATCCCCCCCATATTATTGCTTCGTTCCCCATAAGAAACAATAACAATCAGCGTTTAAATGTGCAATTCGACGCCAAGGTCACACAATTTAGTGTTACCGGCATGGAGGAACAGGGGTGTGACGTTTTGATGAAGGTTGCCACCAGAGTCATGGCCTCAAAGTCACAAACAAGGTATTATTTTATGAATGAAATAATTAGACCGCACTCCCTATAAGAAGTTGCGCGTGGGCGTTGACATAATGTGAGCACAGCGTGCGGAAAGGAGCTCCAGTTCACCACGCGGTGACTGGCAGTCGGGCTACAAGAAAGCGCAAGTGCGAAAATATATATATATATTCGCCTACTTGTTTTGGAATTCTCAGGGTGAAATACAGGTGTATTGAGAGCGTATTAACTGGTTTATATGCGTGAGTCTCACGGTAAAAGCGTGAGACTCTGCTCTGCTTATGACCCCCACAATGATTGGGCTAAACAAGCACAAGTAGGTTGATCTCCAACCTACTAGTGTGAACAATAAGCCAGCGTTTCTCCTTTTCATACTGGCAGAATGTTCTGTAAATATGTTTGAAATTCAGAAAAAGGAGAGAAACTAGATATAGGCTACTGCATGATTCACTCATTTGTCTGATATTTTAAAAGGTCTCTGTTCTGTCTTCAGGTTGGTGGCTAGTGGAAAACGAGAATAAACATCTGGCCTGGTTCCCTGCTCCCTACCTGCAGTTATGTGATGGGGAGGATGACACTGATGATTCAGATAAAGATACAATAGAAGGTGTGTTTACTGACAGTTTCAATAGAAGCAGTCGTTTTTAATTGTATGCTCCTAGTTCATGGTTTCTATTGTTTCTCTTTTGTTTGAAGTCTTTAGTCTTTAGGTTTGGGGATTATATGTGCATTTAGGCTTTGTAGACTTTAGTTTCATAGAAATGTCTTGTTTCTTGGATCTGCTCTCCAGGTATACTGTACTGTGCAGTGAGGAACTATTTCACCAAGACTGAAGATGAGGTGGCTTTGACCATCGGTTGCGTTGTGCAGGTGCTCCGAAAGTCAAATGATGGCTGGTGGCTTGTCAGGTATTCCAACATAATAGACTTGCTATCTTTGTTGTGTCTTGTTAAACCGCAAAAACTACAACTACACTTTGAATTGTTTTCATCAATGGGTGGAGATGAAAGTTTGACATAACTTCGTTCTTCTGTTTTTCCAGATACAACATGAGGGTTGGTTATGTGCCTTCCATGTACCTGCAGCCGTATACCAACCCCCATGCAGGCCTCTACAGCCTGCAGAGAAAGCTGTTTTTTTCTACAGTGAACTTGGCAGTCCCCAGGCCAACAGACACCTGCTCCCGCCCGGTGAGGGAACCCCCGACTGCCAACGTCTCAGAGAGACGCAAAAGCAGCTTGGGCAGCACCAGCACAGATTACAGCATCTCCAGCTTCATTTCAGGCACCTCAAGCAGCAGAGGAGAACTCCATGGCAGTCGAGGCAGTCCCAGGTCAGCATCCTTGTGCAGTGAAAGCAGTACTGAGGGAAGCAGTCCTGACCTCAGTTTTCCCCAACAAGCTGTCTCCGTCACCAGCTTTGATAGTGCCGACTCCACCCAGTCCAAAGGTGGCCAGGTGGCGCCTGTCGCCCCCAGGGTGCCCCCCAGGCCCAAGGCCCAGGAGATCCTGACCCGGTGCACCACCATGACCCGCAAGGCAGCTCTGGCCTCCAGGACTCGCCTTCTCCCCGAGTCAGAGACCCCCCAGAGCCGCTAGAGAAGGACTTGGGGTAAAGGCAGTGGGAGAGGTGGGTGGACTATTGGTGGGTTGAGGTGGACTTGGGATAGTGCTAATAGGTATCAGTAGAGATGCCTGCTGTTTATCCTGGAAGTAAACTTAGTTAAAGTTATATTCTATATATATTCTACTCGTTTGTGTATCACAAAGCTGTGGTAGTCAATGTGTGTATTTCATTCAAGTCAAATATTTTTCGCTTTGAATCTTAACTGCGGTTGCTCCCTTTATTAAAGTATGGTTTTCATATATGTAAAGGAATCTGCAGAAAAAATAGTATGACTTTCATAATATGAAATATAGTCACTTACTATAGTAATAGTAACTTCACAAAAAACACCAATGCTTGTTTCTGATTGTAATGTGTAATTGTGAGGCAGTAGTCTATAGAATAAAATGGGAAATATACAAATGTAATGTAAGTTTTCCTGTTTGGTTTTAAGAGGTATCAATAATATTGTATTGTATTGTATATTGTATCAATAATAAAAAATAAAAACAATTAAAAATATATTTTATAGTTTTTCTAGGTTGCTGTTGATCATTGAATGTGTGTGAGAGAGGAATGGGTTCTGAAGCTATGCACCCATTACAATTAGATCATTTAGCAGACACTTTTATCCAATGCGACTTACAATTTCCAAGCTGCTATTACATGGAGCAGATAGGGGTAGACTATCCTGCCCCCATTGTAACTATAACTACACACTATATACTATAACTTCACAAAAAATACCAATGCTTGTTTCTGATTGTAATATGTGTAACAAATGCAATAAAATGTCCTGTTTGGTTTTAAGAGGTGTCAATAATATTGTATTCTATATGTAATGTATCAAGACTAACCCAAATAAATATAATTTCTAGTTCTCACTACAAGGCTGCTGTTGATCTATTGAATATGTGTGAGAGAGGAAGGGGTTATGAAGTTATGCACCCTTTATCACTATATATAACTACAACTATAAAACAACATAAAAATATATACCCTGTATGCTAGTCACTTCTATAAGGACTATGCAGACGTATCATATTTTTCCTAATGCTGAGAAATATAAACTGAGAACCAGTTTATATCTAAACTCACATTAAACAGACACACACACACACACAGGCCAGCACACGCACACAAATACTGTACATACTAGCCTAGAACAAGAATATCTAGTCTGTGCTCATAAAGAACACCGTTCAAGATGAATCCTTAAATTACAACTAGGCGATTTAGCAGACGCTTTTATCCAAAGCTACATACAATTACATGCTGCTATTATGGAGCAGATAGGGGTTAGGCATCTTGCTCAAGGATGCTTACAGGTAGGCCAACTCTGGGAGTCCAACAGCGAGACCATAGTCTATCCTGCCCCCAATTCATTTATAAATAATCAATCAGCTGTCTCCCTGCTCTTTAGTGTAACATTTTCTGATATGAAAGACAACATGTAGTTTCCTCTGTACTATTCATTTTAACACCGATAGGCATTATTTTAATATTTACTCTCAGATTCCGTATCTCTCAAGATGTGACGGTCAAGAGGGCCCAGCTGACTGCTTTCAGCATCACAGAAACATTTGGGTTTGGATTGTACTTATTTCTTGGTAAACAGAAAGCCAGCCAACACCATGTTAAAGTGTCCTTGTGCAAGACACTGATGTGTACCTTAAAGGTCAGAAGTAACAGATTACAAGTACTCTAGTTACTGTGATTAAGCTGATTTCCTAGTAGGCCTGTACTTTTTGAGTCCTTTTTAACATCAGTAATATTACTTTGTATTATCTGATTGTATTATTTTAATAATGTAAAGTACATAATTGCTTCTACTTAACTGCCAAAAAAACAAAACTGTAAAAATAACCAGGCTAATTTTATTTCAAATTTGTTTTCATTTCATTAAATGTTTTCCCCTGACACCTTTTGGTTTTATTTTGGTTGGGATTCTTAGCATGATCAAAAGCACATGAAGTGGAATTAGTTAATGTTATTACTGGAGTCACACAGACTTCCACTTCAATGCTAGTTTTTTTTTCTCATATATTGGCATAAGATTTGGGCATGTTCCATGTTTCTTGGAACATGCAGCCTATAGGCAATAACTTTAAGCAGCAAGTAAAGATTCTATGTTTAAAATTGTCTTACTTGTAAGATTATCTGTCAAATTAATTTATGTCTATACAGGTATGTAGCAGCTGTCCAACACCTTTTACACATGGTACTTTTATCCAAAGTGATTTACAGAGTGTAATAACATATTCATTAAGTATTATGGTGCAGTGGTTAGGCAGCTTGTTCAAGGATACTAACAGGTAGGCCTGGAACCTTTCGGTTTGTAAAATAACTACTGATCTACTTCCCTAAACGTAAGCCAGAAGATGTGTATGGAAAGGAAACATTGCCTGTGGCGATTTGCCTGTCATCACTATGTGCTACATGTAGTGATTACTCCTGTTTACATAAGGAAGGACACATATTTCAGATAACACAAGGTTTGGTTCAGTCTAAATGCTGGGAAATTAAGATAACCTCTTGGACTGTGTACATGTGGTTGTGTTACGTGCGTGGCTGCCATGGCATTATGGCAGAAGACTGTCCAGCAGAAGTGTGCGATAGCTTGTATTTCTATTATTTTACTGCGTGTGCACTACAGTGCACATAAAATCCCCAACCTTACACACTAGTGTACTATAAACAATAGATGTTTACAGCCATAATGTCTATTATGTACTGTAGAGATGTGTAGGCATAATGTTTATGCAGATGTGCAGATCATCTATTGTCTGGTGTCTTATCTGATCTCATGTGTAATCTACACAGATCTTTGATTATGGGGGCTCACAATGTATCATTAGTAAATCACTTATTTTATTAGCATAACATAAACATACAGTGGACCTATGACCCACTAAAACACCAAAATACGCATGCTTATATTTTATAATTATTTTAAAAGATAATATTTTTTTAGATTTAATACAAAAAGTAGGCTATTATAAATGCTGTCATTCAAAATATTATTTTAAAATCATCCATGGTCCATGGTCTATGGTTTGAGAACCATTGCTACAGGTATCCTATAAGCATATAGACAACTTTTTAGCCTGTAATATTTGACTAAAGATCACAAGATAGCTCATGATCTTCTTGCTAGCACAAATCAACCAACTCACTGATTCCTTTTAGCTTGCACAGACTTGTTTACTGTGATAATAAAACAGTTTACTTTCAGCAAATTATTCTTCCTTGTGTGGAATTATGAATCTGTAACGACGTGGATCTTAGAAGGCGAGAGTAGCCTATATGTGCGAGCAGGAGAAAAACACAGACAGGCGTGGAAGCAGTAAACGAACGAAGCGTATTTTAATGGAAAAGTAAAACACAGCGTACTCGTAAAGGTAAACGAAAACATAGGCCGACGGCCCAACAGAAATTAAGAGACAATTGCCCACAGGTGTCGGCGGAGAGCGTGCGCAGACACGCGCCCGCGCCCGCGCCCCGGTCGTTACAGAATTTTCAGAAAAGGGTGCGGTTTTTCGGTCAATGATGACAAATTGCTGTGTTTTTCCCCCAAAACACATGCAATACGCATAAATCACTGATTGTTCTACAAATGTAGAAACCCATCCAAACTCACTTCCTACCTACTCTGAGTAATCTTGGCTAATTTGAGCCAATTAGAGTTACGTTAGTTTGTGAGAGCCAGTCGCAAACGTTTTAGAACTTGTTCTGGAAGTTTGATTTAGGTTTCGCTGCATTTGTGGCCGTTTCCTCCTTGAGGTACACACCCATATCAAAACGTATAATGATTCATCACCTGTAACTGTCACCACAGGCACCAGGACACTGTCTTCCTGTAAAGACTATCCCTCAAATATATTTTTAACATACAATTGATCATAAGTCCATTTCATTTTTATATTATGTGTGGGTGTTGTGACTATGCGTGCTCTGTTCCAGTAATGTAGATGTAGAAGTCCAGCAAAGTTTGAGATGTGATAAAATAAGCTATAGCTATTAAATTTGCCAAGCCTATGAGCTAAGCAAGGTTGAACAATGAACAATGACATCATTCCTATCAAAAGATAGGAATGATAGGAATGATAGGAATGATAGGAATGTGCTGAAATAATAATGAAGGTTGAGGAAGAAAATGGAAAGAAAAAATAATATGCCTACAGCTAGACCAAAAATGATGAAATATTGTGTCTGGTCACTAGGATCATTCTTTTATTGTAAAAGGAGGAAGTAGATGCAGAGCAAAGCTATCTGTGTATAACAGGACTATCTAGAATGGAATAGGTTTATGAAATAAAATAAATAAAATGCAGCTCTCATAGACATCTTAAATCAAATGTCCCTTATGGAGGTAATTCTTGAATGAAGAAAACAGAATAAATTATTCAATATTGTTGCAATCGGAGTTGGTTAATGTTGCTCGGGAAAGGGAAGTTTGGGGTCCCCTGCTGGAGCTGCTGCCCCCGCGACCCGATTCCGGATGAAGCGGACAACGATGAGTGAGTGAGTGTGAGTGAGTGTGATATTGTTGCAATGACAATTAAAGAACCCAACCCAATATTTTATTGTTTTATTGTGCATAAAATGTAATAAATACTGCTTAAAATGTTATTGTAAACAATCTAATGCAAAAAAAGACACAAGAAAAGACTTGGCTCTGGACATACTGCTTTCAATATATCAGCGCTGGCATAACCTCTGATTAACAAACTCTAAAGTAGCACATTTTACAAACTTGAGGAAATCTGGGCTCTTACATTAGGGCTGCAGCATACAGTATACAATTATAGAGGGTCACATTTCCTTCAAAGACATTCCCTCAATCCATGTCCAGAATGAATGCTTGTAGGAAGGGCCGACTGTCACTGCGATTGCATCAACAAGCCACAGGGAGGCACTAGTCAGAGTTGGCCCGTGAGATCTCAGAAGGGCTCCTTTCTATAGATTCTGTGTAGACGTTTTGGGACCTCGGTGAGTGACAGCTCTGATCCTGCAACGTTTGAGTGCTGTCCATCCCAGAATGCATCAGGGGCAAGTAGATATCATCCATGTTGGGCAGAACAAATACTTTCTGAAATAACAAGTGTATTGTAAATTATATTCTGTTCTTTTCTCCTAACAATATATACCAGTGCTGCTGATGTATGTTATAAAAATGGACGCTAACCTGGAACTCATCCTGTAGTTTCTTCTGAATCCACTCTGTCACATGACAGATCGTCACCTCCCTCTCTCCGAGTTTAGGGCGGACGTGCAGATCAAGCTTCGGTGGCACGCAGAAGCTGTACCTACACACAAAAACACACACACACATACACGCAAATGTTTTTTGATATTAGGAAATTAATTTCAAAAATGAAATGGAGGCAAATAAAGGTGGCTCAGATAAAACAAATAGTTTGCTACATTTGCATGATGAATAATAGTACAAAAAACTGCAGCACTTGTTAATCTCCTTAATCTATGTCTGGAATTGCCCTTGTGGAGTGGGAAATGTGGGTTTGGGGGGGCACTATGAAACGATCAACCTTTAAAGGCGTGACTTGAAAATCTAAAATAACCCATTTTTATAATGATTTAATAACATGAGCATGCATACCCTCTGTGGTGTTTACTGCTGTTTCAGTATTTCCCTGGATCTGAATCTTCTACATTTCTAAAATATTTAACTGAAAGACATGACACGTAAAACAAGCACCATACCATATTCTGTCTGTAGGAGGCGGTGGGATGTTGATGGCCAGTGTTCCTGACAGCTCCTGGACCTCAACAGTGAGCAGCAGTGGCGTGTTGGACATCTCCTCAATCTTCTTCTTGATAAACTCATTTTCTGTTGCCTTCTGGAAGTACTTGGATTTAGTGATTTTGTCCACAAATCTCAAAATCTTCCGTCCAGTCCTGCCACCCACAGCCCTGTAGAGGAGATTAAACAAGAGAAGTGGAGGGAGGAGGAGAGGAGAGGAGAGGAAGGGAGAGGAGAGGATGGGAAGAGGATATACATTTAATATCAAGACAAAATTAACAGAGAATCAGACGCTAAATAAAACGCAACCTATACATTAAAGATACACTCCTCAACACTGCCTAATAGCACCCCATGAGCTCCAAAAGTATGGGTGGCTTTAGGGGGAGGAGTAGAGAATGTTGTGAACCTAGACACAAAGGAGTGTCCCTTTAAAGTCCTTTACCCTTCGGTTCCGGTCGGGACTCCCTTCTCTCCCACGGGACACGGAGAGGAGAGACCCTCAGAGAGGAGCAACTCCTCCTCATCGGATGACCCCGCGCTGGACGACTCCTCATCACTGTCCTCCAACACAGTGAGCACAGCTCTGCTCCTACAGGAGACACACACACACACACACCATAAGAAATGGAGGAAGGACAATTGGTAGGGGGGGAGGAGAGAAAAAGGGATGGATGGATGAAGCGAGGAACAAATGGATAATAGAAGTATAAATACACTGGATGGACGATGGATGAATGGTGGAGATATTAGATATAGTTAGACATATACAGCCATGGCAAAAATGTAACAAACGTATTAAATCACCTGCCGTCGGCCATCCACACAGCCCCAAATTACGCACACCTGTTTCTCATCCCCTCATCTATCCTCTCCCTTCGCCTAAATAAGCAGGAGGGTGGAGGAGGGGAATTGTCAGTTATTGTTCATGCATGCTGTTTGCTCATGGCTTCGTTCCTGTGTTTTTTGAATTCTCCTGTAAATTTGCGAAGAACACTCACACGCCAATCTGCTTCTCTGTGTCTCTGCCACATTAAGTCACATTATGAGACTACTGCACATTTTAAAAATAGAATATAATATGTATATATATAATTCTATTTATATTAATTAATTAATTGTATATTTAGAAAACGTATTTATATATATAGTTATTTATTTTCTATATATATAATTCTCTCTCTCTATATATATACTGTATATATAAAAACATATGCAGTGGTCTTAATTTTTTCCATGACTGTGTATCGCAGAATGATGGATATGGATACAACATTTGAATAACTGAATGAATGTATGGTACTGATAAAAAAAGCGAAATGTACAATATATTGCAGCTTGTTGCACTGCATTCAATGGAAGTAAGAGATTATTTAAGTTCACTGTACAATGTATATGCTAATACAAAGCTCTGGAATGTTTTAATCCACGCAGAGAACCATCATAGAGGTAATGGGCAGGATGAGATTTCAGATGGTTCTGGAACATGGCAGAGGTCAGAGATGGAGCAGGTGATAATGACAAATAATTTGTCACAAACCAGGCTCGGACCCACATACAAGGACAAGACAGACAGTGGGTTTAAAGTAAAAATAAATGTAACTTAAGGCAGAGTTTGTGGTCAAAATCAGATCCAAAATCCAAATCCAAAATACAGGCAACAGTACAATAGGGCTTAGAGTGTACATGGTCAGAAATAAAGTATAAATGAGGGTCGTAGCCGGGGATACAAAATACAGACAACAGTACAATAGGGCTAGGTGAAGACAAAACAAGGAATGAGGCAATAGGTAAAAAATACAACTATGGTAAGCAGGCATGGTAACGCTAAGAAGGCAAAAACTAGAACTCAACAAAGCACAGAACAAGGGGGAAACACGGGGTTTAAATACAGACAGAAACAGGTGAACACAATCAGTAAATTACGTTTAACCAGAGTCAGACACAGTTGCAGACAATCGGTGATCAGGGTAAACATGGACTGGACAAATGGCAATACATAGTTGGACTAACCGCAAGACCGGCACCCGGATTTGTGACAGAAATAGAGAAAGCATAATGCCATATTGTGTGTGTTTCTGTAGTTTGTGCGCATGTGTGAGTCTGTACATGTATCTAATATGAGTATAATGTGTGTGTGTGTATTAGAAACCGACCCCGGGCTGCCAGTCTCGGTCCGACAGTCTGGGTCCTGGCTGCCCTCCTTGCCCAGTCTGGACAGGTTGAAGTTGGTCTGAAGAGTCATCTGTAGGGCTCCTGTGTAAACCAGCTCCACCTCCAACCACAGGCCTGCAGCATAACAACACAACACAAGACAACACAGGAGTGCTTACAGTTATTAGTATTTTCTCTGTTTACAGGCTACACAGGAAGAAAGTGTACTCTTCTTTGGTAGCACTTACGGGTCACTGTGAAAAAGGTCTATTAACGGAGAAACAGGCTGTTTTTAACCTCTTGCCTAGAACCTTACTGTAAATAGATTAGATTACAGTGATTATAAATCCTTTATAAATTATGTGACATTACAATCCCATGAGCAGGGTTGACAATGGAGAAAGGATGAAAAGGATTTTGTAAAAATGTGACACATGAGATGGTTGTGTAATATGTCTAGGTCAGTGGTTCCCTAAACTTTCTAAACCATGGCACCCCTCTAGGCTATTTCTTAAGGCATTCCATCATCACTCATCGTCATCCGCTTTTCCGAAATCGGGTCGCGGGGGCAGCAGCTCCAGCAGGGGACCCCAAACTTCCC
>JAODLI010000011.1:246505-277142 GCA_027575585.1 Percopsis omiscomaycus | reverse complement strand
AGCGACTTACAATTACATGCTGCTATTACATGGAGCAGGTAGGGGTTAGGCATCTTGCTCAAGGATGCTTACAGGTACGACCTTCTGGCTGGGAGTCCAACGCCTAGACCACTAGACTATCCCTCCCCCTCTAGATTTAATTCATTACTCTAACCCGACATCATCTAATACTGCATTTTCAATTTTATAAATAATGTATAAATAAATATAGGCAGTGTTGGGGTCATTATTTTAAAAAAGTAATGTATTACACATTATTTGTTACTTTAAAAAAAGTAGAAAGTAATTCCTTATACTACTTGTTACATTACTCTGCAACATCGCCTGAGATGCATTGTCACATAATTGCCAGTTAACATTTAATGTAAACCTTACATGTGCCCATATCAGCACAAATCCCTATCCTAATAAGGAGGACATGATCTTTCTTTTATGCTCTTTAATAAAATTATACCACAAATCTGACGGCAAGTTCGGCAAAAACCAGCCCAAAGAGCACTTCACAGAAAAAGTGTTGTGGTGAGAATAAGGCAGGGCTGGTGTCACGACCACCTTTGTCAAGTCTTCAAAGCCAGGACGATAATCGAGACCAAGTCCAAATGAAAGAGACAGAGTCAAGATCATGACAGAAGAAAGAATCCTCTTCGAGACCACTTACTTACCTATTTATCATTTTTGTGTGATGCTAGAGACACAGTATCTTCTATCTTTTTGCACTATTGTGCACTATTTGTTATGATCAAAAAGCAAGTGCAGTCAACAACACTGTAGGATCAAATTATGACAATGTCAATGCCTGTTCTAAATGGATTTTGAATTATTGAAACCAATGCCCACTTAATCAATTATTTTTTAAAGAGGTGTTACTTGACAAAAAAAAACATATTTTTTAAAGGCAGCTGGACTCGGTCGAGACCAACTACAATATTTGCCAAGACCAATGGCCAAGGCCAAGACAAGTCTGAGTACAAATACCAAAGAGTCCAAGACAATAGAAAAAAAGGTCTCAAGTCTGGACTTGAGTACTACAGCCCTGGAACAAGGCTCAATTGTAAGTAACTACATAATTGTTTGATTAATAACAGTAATGTGATTACTGAATTTAGAAACAGTGATGCGTTACATTACCCGTTACAGACAAGTAAAGACGTGTAATGTGATTACAGTAATGCGTTACCCCCGACACTAGGCATTAGTACGTAGATGAATATCTATTCAACATGGTAATACTGCAGTGGTGTGTGGGAATCACCCATGTGGCCTTCTGCCTTCCCCGCCCACTAACCACAGTGATTACTAAACTGTCCAGTGAATAACACGACAGCAGGATTACAGGGGCGTGGAGACTAAGGTACTAATCCAAATATCTGTAGCCATTACCACTACAAGGCTACAGCGAGCCGTGCATCCACTTAGAGTAGCTGTCCAGCCCCCTCCTGCTTACTCACACAACTTGAATCCACCTGGCTACTGTCGAGTGTAATGTCAGGTGACACCACAGCAAGAGGCTGCTTATTGAAGATAATGAAAGAGGACCTCAGCACCTGGAATTGTACAGAAAATGACTTCCACAATGACCAGATTACCTATGTCTCAAATGTTGTTCCTATAGTAACTAGACACATTGAATACATCGATTTTGTATATTTGTCTGTTTGCATTTATTTTGACAGCTGCAATTAGCAAATTAATTAGCTTTGGAGTGTTATTTACAGTAAGCAATGTGTGTTTTAGTCTATTCTGAATCAATCATATTTGACTGGCAAATACTGTAATTAAGATTATGGGTACAGTAGCTCCACAAGACCTGGCTTGTAATCTGCCTGGTTGGATTTCAATAGGTTATAAAATAATCGTAAAGCATATAGTGTGATTTATAAGAACAGTTGTTGAGATTACGGAGACTCTTGATTTTGAAGAGAGCCTTGAGCAATGGCGACCTGATAATCATGATTCCATCGCCATGCGTATACATGCGTGGTCAGGGGTACTATTCATTCCCTTTGCGTAACATGGGCTTTTAACGCCTTTTGAGACTGACTTTACTTGACTAGATTTTCCCACTATATGTTTGTGTGAACACACCAAACACCATTGCTAAGCCAGCTTTGCTTGCCCACAGCTCTACAGCCCTTCAGCAAGCAACTACCTCCCTATCTGCATCGCCTTACGTAACAGCCAGTAAAGGCAGTCAAAGAACCGATTTATTGGCTTATTTTTTCCCTCGTCTTTCGGCAGGCCTCTGTTTACATCTGAATGTGGTGTTGCGTTAGTTTCCATGGCAACTTTGGTAGCTTGGTAAAGCATTTCTGCGTTACTCCTATCAGCCTGTAAAGGAACATATTTCAAGAGGAGCCTAATAAGAATGGGTGTGAAAATATAAGATTGTATAAATACAATTAACAGCTCAGAAAAGGGACGAACTTTTGACCCAACTACTAGTGCATTTAGACTCTCTCTTGTCTCTCCAAGGTAAAACATCAGAAACACAATTATTTCTGCTGTACTTCTGGCTTTTCACACTAGGTTCTTGTCTAAAAACGTCTGACAGTCCTGCTCTCTGCTGCTGGTAACAGATTCTTCATTTCACAGCCAGTCTGTGTGTTCTCCCTCAGGACTGTTCGGGTCTACAGGGGGAAAAAGACCTTTGGGTTCACCTTGAGAGGCCACGCTCCTGTCTGCATCGATTCAGTCATCCCAGGTACGGTTGCCATCCTACACCACTAACCCCCCTCCCCTCCCTGTGTGTATCCCAGACTGAGCACTGTGTTCACTGGTTATGACGTGGGCGAGTGAATGTGCTGAGGGGGGTGATGGTGTTTGGGAAGTGTACAGCAGGAGTGTTCTATGGCTGTTCCGACCAGTGCATGTGATCTGACTCACCGCTGAAATGTTAAGAGACCAATACCCTTATACCACTGGTGGCTTTGAACAGGGAGAGCTTCAATGCCCACTTGCTGCTATATAGGGAATGCTCAAAGCGGCAGCTCAGGGCCGTGATTCTCTAAGTTTATCTTGTTTTTAAGTGCTCAGAAAATGTTTTTGTGTAAGCACACTGCTGCACACATTACAGTTATGTTGTAGCGTTGAGAGTTAGATACATAAATAATGAATTTGAACTATATTTTTGACATGGTAAAGCTGGGACTCAATCCTAGGGCATGGATGGTACACAGGAATGTAATGGCAACGGCTGCAATCATCCTGCTATATAGGCTCCATTATACTGCCATATTCCTGTAGTATATTATGTTCTCTGTAATTCATATGTTGATCCGAGTTACAGTAGTAATACACATTTTGCTGAATAAATTGAAGTGAAGCAGTGTGAAGCCAGTAGGGCAGGTGCTGTTTTATCGTAATACTGTAAATAAGATGCCATTTATTCAGTAATACTCAGTGTAACACTTCCTCTGAGAAAATATTTTTTATAACTAAACTCTAGTGAATGTGGGTGAATACAATATCTTGAGTGAGATCTTCACACAGAGAACAGTTTTTAGAGGATACACTCAAATGCAATTAACTTAATTACATCAATATTTCTATCTTCGTGGTTTGAAGGTCTGCAAAAGGGAAAGATTGAGAAAATCTGTCAAGCCATTTCTCACGATGCCCCTGCGTGTTGGTGTAGGGTTGCGTGTGTGTGTGTGTGTTTGTGTGTGTGTGTGTGTGTGTGTGTGTGTGTTTGGTTCTGACGGTACAGTGCCTGCCCACTCCAGTGCAGATTGACTCAGTGGGTCTCTCGGAGCCTGATATGGAAATAGTGGGGGCAGAGGAGACCCATCGAGATCAACACAGAGGGCCTTGGTCGATAAGCAGATATCACACTGTAGAGGCAGGCTCTGGTGGACGCAGAATGTGCCATATAGACAGCTTGTCATACAGCATCCCAACTTCACATAGAGGCATCCGTGTTGACGGCATTTGGAAGCTATTTGGTGCCTCGGAGGCGAGGCCGATGAGCTAGCCCTGGTTAATGAGTATACGCCACGGTGCTGTCAGAACAATCCCGGGCGCTGTTCATCGCACAGTGGCTTACGTAACGAGTGTCTATTGTGAGATATTGTATTGACGTGCTCTGTCATCCGCTTAGACTTCATTACACGTTTTACCACTGTGGCTCCAGTAAGATTGCAGTCTTCCTGGTTCTAGCCAAACCTGAAATGATGTAGGAGTTCTTCCTAAAGGGTGCCTCTGTCGTTGACACCACAGATGAATTGAAGGGCTTCTTGAGTACCCGCGAAGATGTCCAATGACTCTCAAAACGATATGATGAAAGAGAAAGAGAAACTATATGCCTCCTCTGATAAGTCCTTTTCCTCTCTGTCTCCTCTCAGATAGCCCCGCTGAGGACTGTGGCCTGAAACCTGGTGACCGAATCCTCTTTCTCAACGGACTGGATATGAGGTCTGAATTAATCCCCCGTTATTTTCAGGTTTTTGTGTGGCGCAGGGGGGCTCGCGGGTGGGCCTATGCGTGATCTTGGCTTTTGCTGACACAGACAAGCTCGTGAATGCTAAAACATCCTTTTGTACTCTAAACTGGTTTGTTTGGTATTGTATAATCCTGAGACTCTGCTGTAGTTGTAGGAGGAGGTGAGCAGGAAAACAGTGGGTGGTGTTCAGAGAAAGCATAGCGTGTGTGGGAGCGCACGGCATCATTTTAGAGGAGGAGTATATCACGTATTTATACGCTGCAAGGCAAAGTTCCTCTGAACAACCTCCCAATACAGAGTTTACCTCCGCTCTGTGTCGTGCGACTTCCGTTGTCTGCAGACTTAAAGGTACGCTCCTCGATTGCGCTGTAGCTACCCCATAATTCAGCTCATGCTCACTGTTGAAAATTAAAACCCTAAGGGGGAGGAGTAGAGCTGAGGCTGAGGGTTTTAAGACTGTCATTACTGAGTCTTAAAACCCCAGGATTATTAAAAGATAGTGTCTCCTATCTATCTATCTATCTATCTATCTATCTATCTATCTATCTATCTATCCATATATCTATCTATCTATCTATCTATCTATTTATCTATCTATCTATCTACTAGGAACTGCTCCCATGAGAAGGTGGTATCCATGCTTCAGGGCAGTGGGGCCATGCCCACTTTGGTAGTTGAGGATGCACCATCAGACTACTCCGAGCACACCGACCCAGGGGACTCCCCTAAACTGGCCCCCACCACCCTGCCGCGCTCCAGGTCCATTACCTTAAAGACACCCAATGACGGGATTTCACACATATTATTAGAGTACACCACTTCCACAACAAAAATAATAAGAAAATATAGTTGACTAAATGGACAGTTCATGGAAATCAAGTGACATAAAGAAACCCTCACAAAGAATATTGGTATTACAGTAAAACAGCTGCACACGCCACATTAAGATTTGTGAATAGAAAATAAATATGTTAAATCAAATATAATAATGTTTACATACTGTATACAAATAAATAAATAAAATGTATTATAAATAAATAAATATTTGTGAATATCATCTTAGAAAATAAATAATTCAAATACTTTCAAGGTAAATACAATACAGTATATATTATTTAAATAAAATTATATATAAATAAAAATAAAAATAACTAAAGCTACAAAATAATGCATTGCATTGACCTGTATGCTGGTATTACTTTGGTATTAATATTTGGTTTCACTAATCAGCTACTGTAAACTGATGAACTGCTATCTGTGCTGTCTGTGCAGGTCTCCAGCCCTCAGTTCTCTACAGTGGGTCGCTGAGATCCTTCCTCCCAGCATCAAGGTCCACGGACGTACCTTCAGCCAGCAGCTAGACCACCTGCTCACCATTCAGGAAAGATACACCGTCTGCAAGGCTCTGGAGACCTTCTTCCAACACCGGTCAGTGCAACGGAGGGGCGGGTAGTTAGTTAGGTTGGTAGTTAGGATGGAGGATGGTGTTTGGGGATGGTCTATACCCGGATACAGAGATTATACATCTTGCGACCCCACCCTTCCCAAAAGCATCAAACCACCACTTTAAGAAGCACTGCCATTGAGGAAGGCACTTGGTTGCCATGGTTAACCGGCTCAATAGATCTGTAGCTGTGTGTGTGTAACTGTGGGAATACTCTGAATTTGCACTGGTTATGAAGGGGGGATTTCTAGGGAAAAAAACAGGGTGATGTAGATTGAGACATTCACCACCCATGAGGTGCCACAGAAATTCTCTCAAGAAAGATGAGATGAAGGAGGGCAGAAAGGGATGATTAGTCAAACAGGAAGGCTACAGACAGATAAAGAAAATTACAGTAGATCGCAACATGCAAACTCATGTATCTGTATACGGGCCGATTCTAATTTACAGTAGGGTATCTGGACAGTGACAGAAATTGTGTTATTTTGGCTCTATACACCACCTTGATGGATTTTAAATTAAACATTGCTTATGTGCTTCTAGTGCAGACTGTCATATTTAATCTAACGGTATTTACACCAACACTGACTGAACCGTGTAGGAATTTCAACCATTTTCATAGAGTACATACACCCGATACAACCCAAATTTCTGGGGACCAAAAGTATTGGACAAATGAACATATTGTTAAATAAAATAATCATGATTAATACTTTTGAGTCAATGACATCACAAGTCGCTGGGTATCCTCCCTGGTGATGCTCTGCCAGGCCTCTACTACAGCCGTCTTCAGTTCCTGTTGGTTCGGGGACTTTTTGTTTTCAGTTTCAGTTGTCTTTAGCAAATGCATGTTCCATTGGATTCAGGTCGGATTATTGATTTGGCCATTGAAGAACATTCCACTTTTTGGTCTTGAATAACGCCTTTGGAGCTTTAGCTGTATGTTAAGGATTGTTGTCCTGCTGCAGTGTGAAACATCCATGAGTTTTGATGCATGTTGTTGAATCTGTGCTAATCTGTGATAAGATGGCTCTGTACACCTCTGAACTCATCCTGCTACTGTTATTGGAAGTCACATCATCAATAAATGCCATGGAGACAGTTCCAGAGGCAGACATACAGTACATGCCCACGCCATTACACTGCCTCCACAATGTCTCACAGATGAAGTTGTATGTCTAGGATCATGGGCTGTTCCATTTTTTCTCCACACTCTCTTCTTTCCATCATTCTGGTAGAGATGTACCTGTGTCTTACCTGTCCATAAGACATTGTTCCAGAACAATGGTTTCTTTAGGTATTCTTTGGCAAACTGCATCCTGGCCTTTATATATCTTGAGGCTTTACAAGTGGTTTGCATCTTGTGGTAAACCCTCTGTAGTTGTCTTTGACACAGATACACCAACAAGTGCTTTGGCTGACAGTTGTGAAAGGGTTTTTCCTCTGGTTTTTCTTCTGTAGTCTTCCGTGGTCTACCAGGCCGTTTGAT
This sequence comes from Percopsis omiscomaycus, assembly GCA_027575585.1. NCBI lineage: Eukaryota > Metazoa > Chordata > Actinopteri > Percopsiformes > Percopsidae > Percopsis > Percopsis omiscomaycus. The sequence continues at coordinate 269,771 of JAODLI010000011.1, read as the reverse complement.
ATTTTTCAGCTCACCCGTGCATTCTTGTACAAATGTACCAAACGTTGGTAAAAATTGGGGACTACACATATAAATTCCTGTAACACCGTTCACCCGATTGTTATGTACATACCCATTGAAGGTGAGAGTCTGTAATTTAGGCTTATGTACATTGTTTCATTTCAACACCAATATGTCAATTATAACTAACACAATTTGTGCCACTGTCCAAATACTTATAGACCACACTGTAAATTCTTAAATTGTACATTTTTATACCAGAGCCTTTACTTTTTATGTCATAACAGATGCAGATTAAATACATCTGGGCAATTGTGACACTGAGGTGTGGGGGTGGTGATTAATGTATTCATATGTGTTACTGTATTTGCTGTATGTGTGTGTGTGTTTGTGTTTGTTTGAGTGTGTGTCCACTCATATGTGTCACATGTGTGCACGTGGGTGGGTGTGTGTTGACAGGAACGTGGACACGCTGATCGTGGATGTGTTTCCAGTGTTGGACACCCCAGCCAAGCAGCTGATCTGGCAGTTCATCTACCAGCTGCTGACCTACGATGAGCAGGAACACTGCCAGAGCAAGATCTCACGCTTCCTGGGCTTCAAGAGCGCCGGTGAGTCCAGAAACCACAGGTTCTCTCAGGTTGCCTCCCGTCGAGAAACAAGATGTCTTACGGAGCAGGCAGACTCTCAGTTTGTTGTTCCATCAGGTTTAAAGGGACAATCACAGATTATTGCTCTTGAATTGCTCTACAGGGATTGGTTGGTTGGTCACATGTCACATGTTGCGCTCCCAGTTTCATGTGTGTGTTTTACATGTGAAACTGAAAGAATGAAACATTAATAAGGGCTCCCTTTATAAACATATATATATATGTTTTCGGGTTCACTGTAGCAAAGTAATGGATCCACACTGGTATTTAGCTACTAACAGACCGGGTCTGTTGTGTTTATTCAATATTCCTTTGGTTCACATCCACAAAGTATTATCGCTGGCGGCTGGCAGCGTGTTGTAGTCCTCGGGAGGTTTCCTCTCTCCCCACACGCTCCTGCTGCAGCCTTTTACTAGGGAGACAGATGATTAATGATTAATGACCCCCCCCCCCCCCCATACAGACAGCGCGAAACCACACCATAGCTGTTTTTTTGCTGTATTCCTGATACAAAGTTAAACATTAATGTAAAACATGTCATGTCTTGAAATAGCAGCCGTTAGGGATCCTTGATTCTTGAACTTTTAGAAACACCCACGGTTTCTGTATCTGTGTTGAGTGTCCATAATCCTTTACACACACTGTATATGTGTGTTTGTCAGCGATGGAGCCTGAGGTTGGTCCAGAGCACCACAGGCGGAGCAGCTCCGTGCGGGTGACAGGAAGTTCGTATAGAGGCAGCATGCGAGAGAGAAGCTCCGACGACTGCATCATTGGAACCCACCTGGGAATGGGTACAGCTGCTAACACAACAACAGGGATTTCTCCATTGGGGGAGGGGGTGGAGGTATATTGTCCCAGCTAGATGAGATATATAATCTACCTGGGATCAGAATCATAAAAGATTCTTAGATTAGCTGTGCAAACACCACAAATAGCATTATTTCATGAAGAGAAATTCTCTAAACCCTGAGATTGTGAGCGGAGTCTGTGAAGTATTATCATGTTTGATCTTATCCTAAATAGGCACCACTGTATATGGTCTGGACATATTTATGTGTTATGAGCAAACATGGTTGCATTTAGACTTGTGGTTCCTGGTCAAAATGTACAATTACCATTCAGGTGTCCTTGAGCAAGGCAGTGTTGTACTTAGTTGTCAACATGACATTGGTTGTCATTGGCAGCGTCTAGGTGCAAGGTTGCTAAGAAAGCTTTCCTTCTGCCAATGCCAATGCTTCTAGCATAAGCTTGCCTTTTTTTACCTACCCAACTGGGTAAAGAATGGCAAATTATAAAGCTCATCACTCAAGCAGTCCATGTCAGTGTTTTCTATAGGGTCACAAAACCTGTCCAGTTCAATGGATACCTCCATTGAACCTTTTTCAATTTAGAGGAATTTTCAGGCATCTGATAGTTCATTTATGATCTCTCCAGTGTTCTGCCATTCCATTGATAATTCCTGTTTCATAACCAAGCTTTGCCCGTTGCCTGTCTGTGTTAGTCCCCTTCATCCTATCTCTCTTGGCTTGAGGTGGATGGAAGAGTGACTACATGTCTACATGTCCCTGTTCATGCCCTGTTGTGCTTCAGGAATTCATGTTGACGCGTCTGGGAGCCCTGAGGAAAGGCAGTGCGGAGATGGGACCTCTTTCCCCGAGTCTCCTGACCTTAGCCATGTGGGTATAATTCCGGCTATTTAGCCAACCGTCAGCAGGCATTAATTCTGCTCATGTTGCTTGTGCTTGCTGATATCATGTCACTTGAAGGTCCATTTACAATTGCTGTAACTCAACATGTATTGACTGTTAAGATGACTGATAATGATCATTTGTTGACCCTATAAAAGCCAGAAATGATTGGTTTGTGGCGGCTATCTGAGTTGGGGTCAGTGGATTATCCCCAAATGACCATTTAAAAGCAGTCTGCATGTGGACCTTCAAAAGCTAGCATGCCGCAGCGCTAGCCGCAGTGCTAACCAGCTGCACACGCCTTCACCCGTAGATGTCAGGCGTGTACACGGAGCTGGAGAACGTGTACGCAGGAAAGTCCCCGCTACAGAAGCCCTCCTCACCGGGCCCCGGTGGCCTAGCACAGACTGAGGCCTACAGCCGCTCTCTCTCCCCCCTCACACTCCCCCCTCTCACAGGTACTCAGGAGATCACACGCGCAAATAAACACACACTGTTGAAACTCCATGCTAAAATTCACTGTATATGGTTAGGGATCGCCTGTTGCCATGGTAACATTTTCAAGACATCTCTGTCTCAGAGGGAAACAACATTCAATTTCAGCATAAAAAAAGTCAATGGAATAAATAGGATAAACAAATAACATGGCAAACAGCCCATGTCCGCCTGGTAAATTCAAATGACGCACATGCAGAACCATGCCTCGGTGGGCGGCCATTTTTAGTCCAGTGTTTCTTAAAGTTGGGGTCGTGAGATGATTTCAAAGTTTTAAATATATTATTATTATTGTTATTATATATAATAATATATATAATAATAATAATATTAGCATGAATACAAAATAGTTTTTGTGGATACAAAAAAGGAGAAGTTCTTAGCTTGCCTTCTTCTATTTTGGTTTCATGGGTCAAAACGTTTGAGACCCACTTCCTCCTCAGGAGAAACTACATGGACACATCGCACCTTTTTCAAGGCTGGTCCAGTTGTTTTAATAGAGGGAGGCAGGTTTGGGCCAGGGTTCAAATAGAAAATGCAGGTCCTATGTGTCCCCCTAGTCTCTCTCGTCAGTCTGCAGCCTCATTCTAACGCCCCCTCCTCCCCCGCAGGGAGTCGTAAGTCCGGTCTGTCCCTGTCCTGGAAGGAGCCTCTGCCCATGCCCGTGTATGAGCTCTACCACCAGAGCAGCATCGACTCCAACCCCTACGTCAGCCTGGAAAGCCCCCCCTCCTCTCCCCGTCCCTCGGAGGACGGCCTCAGCCCGATGAGCCGCCGCAGGAAGCTCTTCACCTTCTCCAGACCCCCCCGCAGCCGCGACACCGACAAGTTCCTGGACGCCCTGAGCGAGCAGCTGGGCCACAAGGTCACGCTGGTGGACGACTTTGTGCCTGGCGAGAACGATTACGAAGAGGTGAGTGGTGCTCAAATTGCTGCTCAAAGATTTGTTTTCTTTAAAGCCACACTTCTCGATCGTATTATAGGGCTCCCAGAACCCCAAATGTCTGCCACAGCTCACTGTTTATATGTTTGAAACACAACTGTGTATGTGGCTATGGGGGGGCGGGTAGGGATTTTTATGAGCCAAGGACTACTGTAGTGGGGAGGAGTAGAGACAAGTGCACTGGGGGTGAGAGGGGCATGCACTCTTTGAATCTGCAACCAAAATGGCAATGTTTTTGTAACATTTAAAAACAAAGGGAATTCCAGGACCAAATTGAGGAGTCTCCCTTCAATATTATTTTTAATCTAGTTGTGTTATCTTTAATAACATGTGTATATGTTTTTGCTTTGGTATTTATAGTTGTGTATATATTTTTTGTATTATTATTTTGGCCAGTGTTTACCTGTGTTACTTTTGTGCACATGGGCGAGAGCTATAAATGTATTTTTGGCAGTCATGGGTCAAAAGGTGTGTTTCAGCTACATCGTTACACTAAACCCGGAGTATATTCTCGGGGTTTAGCTTGTGTTTGTGCTGAAGCAAGGTTATGCGCACTAATGAACCACAACGTATAAATGATGTGTATGAATCATGTTTATCGCATCGATAGTTACATCATTTACATAGCATAATAAGCCATCTTTGATTGAAGGTTTGCATATTAGTTAGAATAACGTTTTGAAACATGACGTAGATTTAAGAATATGAATTGTGGTGTGCCATGTTTACATTAGAGCAACTGTTTTGTAAGATACAATCACTGCTTCTGTCACACAAACAGATATATCAAGGTGGTTGTCATGGTTTCACAAGAAGAAATGTGCCTGTAAGTAAACAAAATAACACATATATACTTAGGTCTCCATGCATGGAGACCTACTATATCTAATTTAGAGTTTATATAAGAAATATTTATCATAGTATTTTTATGAATTAGTTAATATATTTAGAAAATATAAAAATATTAAGTTTAGCTTACTAACTAAAATACATTTAATCAGGAACAGGACAGAGGTGTGTCCAGCCTGTTATTTTCAATCTGACGATTCATCATAAATATATAAGTGAATGTATGCATAGCACATGGGCTGCAATGTAATGGCTACATAATATGCTGTGTTTTAATAGAAGTGTATGGTAAGTACAGTGTATTGCTTTTCGTTGCTGGGTTTTCTATTATACCGTCTGATTCTTTCAGAAGTGTGACTTGAGTCATCATTGGTTGCTAGACTACCAGCACAAGGAGTGACAATATGATCCTAGATCATGCATGCACAAGCACAAGGCATTCAAATAATATCTCAGGACAAACAAAAAAGGATGTATTTTTCATGTATTTCATTTTATTTAAATGGTAAATGGAACCAACGTATAAAGGGGTCCAAACCGTGTGGTTTTGGCTGTCGATTGCCTAAGTCACAATCTACGCCACTGGTCTGGCTCCAGAAAGATGATATCCTCTAAGCATATAGAAAAGACACCATATGGTATATGAGCTGTAGCGCAGAATGTCAACGTGTCAGATTTAAAAAGAAAATGTGAATCAATGCCAAGATCAACCGGCATGTGATAAAGGAGGGCAGGCTTGTGGGATTATGGCATGAAGAGGAATGTGGGAGTCACTGGCGATCGTCAGCATGCGTAGGACACAGCCTCTCACACAGTCTCTGACTTTACATTGTGCCCGTCACACAGGCACAGTGACAGACCGGGATTTCCAAAATCTCAGTGTGCAGACCCCTTAAAACACCACAGAATACCAAGAGGATGGATGTAGGAGCCATTTTAAGTTTCTTTAATGACAACTGCTGGCAATATGAGTAGGCCTACCTTGTGCCCGTATAGTGGAGCATGAAGGGTTAAATGATTCACCTGTGCTATTTATACAAGAGCATGGAAAGACAAAGGAGTTTGGTTTTGGAAAAGTTTGGCGACGCCAACAGTCATATGGCTTTTCAATTGATTCATTTACTTGTTTAAATTATAATACCTGTTTATGTTATCTGTCATGTAGCCTAGCCTAAAGTTATTTCACCGCGATACATGACGGACGAACAAACACGTTCATTGAAACCCCTGAGGCGTCTAAGAGGTGACTTGCTGGAAGGCACTACAATGGCTGATGGCTCTAACGGTGCGCCTGTCTTTCCCAGATGAGTTTCCAGGACGACCAAGAGCCGAGCTTCCGGCTCCGGCAGCTGAGCAGCGGGAGCAGCGAGGACCACAGCAGCAGTGACGGCGACGCCTCCCTCTCCTTCTCCTCGGGCTCCGACCACATCCCCCCTCCGCCCGAGCAGAGCCCCCCACCTCCCCCGCCCTTCCAGAACCCCATCCCGCCCCCCTTCCAGTTCACCGACCCCCTCCCGCCCCTCCACTTCTCCCCGGAGCACGCCCCCCGCACCCGGATGGCCTTCCACCCCCAGCACCCCATCATTCCCCCGCCCCCGCCCCCGCCCAGGGCCTTCCTGTCCAGCCGGCCGCCCCAACTTCACAAGGTGCTCCCCACCAGAGACGAGGGCTTCCCAGCCCCCTCGCAGCTGTCCCACCTCCACACCCAAACCCTGGCATCCCGACGCTCTCCCCGGGCCTCCCGCTCCCCCCACCTCCCCCGGCAAATCAGTCAGCCCCAGCCCCTTCGCCAGCCCTCCCCCCATCCCTCCCCCAAGCCCTCCCCCCAGCCCTCCCCCCAGCTGCTGAGGCCCAGCCAACTGGTTCTCCAGCGCCACCACCAGCTCCATCACCAGCACAGCTACCAGGGCCCGCTGCCCCCCTCCCTCCAGGACCGGGACAAACCCCAGAGCCAGGGCCGGGGCCCTCTGGCCCCCTCGCTCCACTCCCAGCCTCAGAGTACACACTCCACCCTTCCTACCCACACCAAGACCTATGAGAGCACACACAAGGAGCTCCAGGCCCAAAAGGTAATGTACTCTTATGTATTATCAAATATAACAATAATATACTGCATATAATATATCCTGGAATGATTTAGATTCATCTGATAACTAGAATAGATTAGATTGTATTGTTGTAGATTACATTGTATTACCGTAGGTTAGATCTTCTGCGGATAATGTCTTTAAATGTTAAACTATCTTGTTCTGGGGGCGTTCCAAGGTACCTCCGCCCCCACCCCCACCTTTGCCTCCACCCTGTGAGCCTCCTCCACTGCCCAAGTGCAGCCCCAGCGCCTCCGACACCAACCACATGAGTGTCAAGAGGCTGCGCTGGGAGCAGGTGGAGAACTCTGAAGGCACCATCTGGGGACAGGTGAGAGGAGTTTAGTTATGGTGGCGGCTCCGTCTGGTCACGAGATGCAACTGCATCATTTTGTTTTTCATTATGTTTCATTATTACTTTCTTTAGTTAAGAGCCGAGACTGACGAGACACGTTTTTTGTGTGCCTAAAACACATATGTGTTAATGTTAATCAATAAAACAATGCCACTAAATTGTGTAGTATTTATAAAATAATTTACTATTACACTATAGCATAGGTAGAAAAACCATACAGGTCCATACAGTAAAACCACTAGCCATGCGTTTGCTCCTGCCAGGCAATAAACTGCCTTATTTTAGGAATTGTTTTCCCAGTGAAGTCACTACATGGTATGTAAATATTGTAGTAACTGTACTTGCTGTTTGCTGTAGCTTGGAGAAGACTCAGAATATGACAAGCTGACTGACATGGTCAAGTATCTGGACTTGGAGTTGCACTTCGGGACCCAGCGCCATTCCAGTAAGTTGTTATTATTATTATTATTGATATTATTATATATCGTTTTGTTGTGTATTTAGTGTACCACTTCATAATAAACAGTATGTTAAATGCTATAACATGTCTCTATGTAGTTTAGTGAATTAAACATTTTGTTATGTTGACTGCATGACCTGTATGTGTACAAGGGAGGCCGCAAACCACTTCTGTAAATAAGATAATAAGATAAGATAATGGCATGGATTCCCCATTAAATGGGACATTTCTGTTGATGTATATCCTCTTGAACTCAAATCTCCTCAGTGGGTGCTTACAACCGTAAAAGAAAACATGGAAAAACTGTGTGCACACAAAATACATTTTATATATTTTCTCACAATTTTGAAAGCATGTTGCGACCCCTACTTTGGGAACCGCTGCTGGGAACTCACTTCTAACACCATAACAAAATGTGCTTGTTTTATTGATGTCAGTGGATTTCTATTGACACCTGTGTTGTTTTGTACCTTGCAGTTACTGTACTCGTGGTTTCTGTTCTCCATAACCTGCCATGGAGTGTTCCCTCCCACCTCCACATCACAATCCATTCTCCATAAGGCACCTCCTCTTCCTCCCCCCTACTTCTTTATTTTGCTGGCAGAGGTTAATAACTAGGGAGCTCTGTTACAGAGAGACTGGCCTTGATTTTGTTAGAGCCCGCTTTTGAGGCGATGAGTGATTCAGTGTTCTGATGACAGCTTCCTTTTTATAAAACCTCTTATCAGTCTGTTATTAATCCATCAATCGGCCTTTATCTGTTTCTGTGTGTTTTCCACTCCTAGTGCCTTGAGAACGAATCCTTACACTGTTATTAAACCTATCAGTCTCTCCCCCAGAGCCGGCCTTCCTGCCCGAGAGCTTTAAAAAGAAAAACGTGTTGGAGATTCTGTCTCACAAGAAGGCTTACAACGCCTGTGAGTATGACAGGAAGTTTTCACACCTGCAACAAGGGTCCAGGTGGTGATGAGGCTGTGGTTCTAAATAATATTGAATTACTAAATTATATTTTACTGAGTATTCATTACATGCTGACTGTGAATTATGTCCTGAGAAAGTGCAAGGGTAGGCAGTGAATTGCTGTTTGGTACAGTATGGATTAACCAGTCACATCACCTTCTCAATGTTCTGAGTGATGATAATTCAGCGATGTGTATGTAATGCTATTAGGAGACTGGGTCATTAACATGAAGGTTTATTTGTATTTAGGTCATGTAATCAAATGTACAGAACAATGTTTGTAGTATTTAAATCAAAAAATGATGGCCGCCAATTGTGTTCTGGCCTTTCTAGTGTTAACCCCACTCAATAAGGTATCGTAACAGCTAACCCACTGTCCATGCACCCAGCCATCCTGATCGCCCACCTGAAGCTGTCCCCAGCAGAGCTGCGTCAGGTTCTGCTGAACATGACCACAGACAGGCTGGAGCCGGCTCACATCAAGCAGCTGCTGCTGTACGCCCCCGACGACGACGAGGTCAAATTGTACGAGCAGTTTGACCAGGACCCGACCAAACTCAGCGAGCCAGACCAGTTCATCTTCCAGGTGTGCACACAGCCAGCGCACAGCCGCGGATGATTGGTTAAAGCCCCTGTCCACCCATGCAGAGTTATTTGGGCTGATTAGTCCAGATCTTTTCTGTTATTTTATGTCACTGTAGAATACCGTATTTTCTAAAATGGTTAATTTACTTAAAATGCAATAGGAACATTTTTCATGATGAAAAAAATGAAATATTGCTAAGATTGGAATAAAATATTTTCAAACTCTAGAAAGAATACATTTCTCTCCTTCAGATGCTAATGGTGCCTGAGTACAAGACGCGCCTGCGGAGCCTCCATTTTAAGACCACCCTGCAGGAGAGGGTGGAGGAGATGAAGATTGCGTATGACTATATCTACAAGGCTTCGGTCGAGCTGAAAAGCAGCAAGAAACTGGCAAAAATCCTTGAGGTAAAACCATTCCAGTTCAATTGTAATTCATGTAGTGGTTGGACGGTGTAGATAGGACTGTTGCTGAGTAGGCCCGCACCACAAACAGACACACATTATACCAAATAATTTATAGTGACTGTAATTAAACTAAATGATTTCTTATGCGGTTTTGGCCCACAGTTTGTGTTGGCCATGGGGAATTACCTGAACAACGGCCAGCTGAAGAATAGCAAAACCACTGGCTTCAAGATCAACTTTCTGACTGAGGTGCAGTCCGCTTGGCTTTGTTTGTTTTGGTTTTAAAAAAGAGGAGGGAACAGGTCCCCCACATTTCTAGTCTTTAAATAAACTTTATATACCAGCAAAAAAACATGATTCATGTTGCTTCAAACAGATTTATGTGATTTCCTAACTTATATTATACTGAGGATTATTATTATATTATTATTATTATTAATTACTTACTGTATATCTAACCACGTTAAGCATTTGTCTCTTCCTTAATTTGAAATAAAGATACAATTTGATATGAAGAAAGGATCTAAAAGAAGAAATAAATGAGTGTACTATACAAGTGAAATATGAATATATGATAACTATAAACAAACACAAACATTTGCCAACATATGCCTTTATTTATTGTCCCCTTCTTAGTGTCTCACTAAGCAATAGAAATATACAGTACTATTTCATTGGACTGAAATCTGCAGTAGGCCTACTGTATGTACAGTAGGAAGTCTCTTCAAATTCCTGCTGGTATTTCACATATTTGATTTCCTCTCTGACCTACAGCTGAGCACAACCAAGACAGTAGATGGGAAATCCACCTTTCTTCATATTCTGGCTAAATCTCTATGCCAACATTTCCCAGAGCTGCTCAACTTTGCCAGAGACCTTATAACAGTTCCTCTGGCAGCCAAAGGTACGATAATATTACACTAACAGAGTTCCTCTGACATTTTTCTTCCTCTCTGCTTTAGTCCTAGTCTACCTAATATGTGTTATATTATTATTGAGCTGTGCCCGATTACTGCCACATGTCCCGAAATTTGCAAAAAAGTATAGGCCACACTTTAAAACGACTTGTGCCGTGAATTTGTGCCGTGAACTTGCGCCATGCGCCTCCGCTTGTGTTTTGACCCGGAAACTAGGGCCCTGTATGTTACAATAAGATTACATTTGCAGTGTGAAATCCTTTTCACCTCTCTGTAAAAAGGCCAGTTTTCCCCTAAATATAACCAGCACTTCTTTGTATTCCATCCATCATTTACTTCCTTCATGTCAGAACTTTGTAAATCATGTATCATAATATCTGCTAGTGATAATATTTAATGGTTTTGTGGTCCAGTGAACCAGAGGGTGATCACATCAGAGCTGAGTGACCTCCACTCCACTATACAGGACATCAGGACAGCCTGTCTGAAGATCACCGCCACCTCAGAAGACCACTTCGCCTCGGTCATGAGTGTATCCTTGAGACAGTGTCCAGACAGATATGGGCTTGCCAGGTTTCATTCAGTACACTAAATGTGCTGCTATACAGAAGTCTATTGATCTGTTACACTAGAAACATAACCAAATCATCTAGTACTACCTTCAATGGGGGTCCCAATGGCAATAGAAGCACTACTGCAATGCTATATGGCATAACAGTTGCAAACAGTGTAAGCATACAGTTATGTTATCGTTCGATCCTTGACCTTTGGCATGACAGAATTTCCTGGAGAACAGCCACCCTGCGGTCCAGTCTCTGGAATCCCTGCAGACCAGGGCTATGGAGGAGTTCTCTAATGTGGCGTCATATTTTGGAGAAGACAGCAAGGCCACCAGCACAGAGGCTTTTTTTGGAATCTTTGCAGAGTTCATCGCTAAGTTTGAGGTAAGCCAACGCTGTCAAGGCATTCTGACCACATCTTTTTACAGAGCTAAAAACAAAATGTCCTCCTAATAAACCATAGTATATATATTGATATTTAACACTCTTCCACAATATCATATAGCTCTTCAAATTTACAGCATTCTAATGAATATGTAACCAATTGCAATTTCTAGTATCCCAACATAAGCATAGAGGGATGGTTTTGTGTGTTCCAGAGAGCCCTTGGTGAGACCCAGACCACAGAAAACCCCAGAAGCCCCAGATTGTCTTCCCCCCTCGCCTGGTAGAAACAAGAAATATGCTCAATTGTTTGGCCAAACCAAGAGGCTAGCTCCATTTCCACTCTCCTCAACCAAAGTGCCAACAACACACACACAGACACTCAAAATGGACTGGGATAGGGACCAGAGGGTCTATAGCAAACAGAATATATAAATATGATCATTTATTGTATTATTTAGAAAACATTGTGAGTGCCCTGTGCACAGAAGTGCTACTCCTCCAGGTGCTGGTTAGAGCAAGAAATGTCAGGTCTCTAGAATCAACAGTAATTCATCACACAGTGAAAGAAACCCAGACCAGTTTTCATGGAGAGTGTGTCTCTTATTTTGATCTTTGTATTTACTTGGAGAGGAAGAGAGCTGGGAAAATACAGTAAAGAAGATTGTTACTGGGTTTTATGACACGTTGACAAGTGTAAAATACTGAACATGCATGCGTTGTCTCGTCTCGGTGCATGTCTTCACCATACTGTCCATTAAAGACTTAGGAGATGTACACAATGAGAACTGGTCTGCATATTAATTACTATGTTTAATATAGAAATACGAAAAGTGCATATATTTTCTATTTTATCATATTTGAACCTTTTAAAGTTTAGGCACAGATGTAGGGTGATGCCAGTTGATTGTACTTGTTACTGTAGAAACAGGATGTTATGAATGTATCGAGTCATTTCACAGGTTCAAACTATGGGCTTTATTTGAATGCCCTTGGTGTATTTAATACTACAATATACAGTAGATGCACTCACACACTTCCTTACTGCCTCGCATTATTATTATTATTTCACAATAGTTGTAGACATTTGGCCAATTTCTATTTGATAATCAAGAGTGCTATATCTTATTGTACAAAATGTACACACTACACACTATCTACAGGCTATGATGCAATGGAACTGTGCTCCCAGTTCTGGAATGCAGAACTGCTGTTATTTGGGTTTTAAATGTTGACCCCTTATCACATACTTCTATAATAAGTTGTGACCTGCATTCAGTTATATGAAATGTGTGGGCTAGATATTTGCCAGTATTTAGGCATTCTTTTCTGTTGATCTTGAAATATCAAAATGAACAAGGGAATACGGCGAGGGCTGTGTTTTGGCAACAAAAAAAAGACAGCTGAACTCGCTACAGTATTAGTGTTTTTAACACAGCCAAAGCCCGCTTAAAATATGTAGGTGGCTGCTGAATGAATAGAAACTGTGGAACGTGAGAGGTGAGGAAATGTGACATCTAAAGATGGCAAATTTCCTGACTTCTGGTTGTCATAGTGATTCCACACGTCATCCACAATTTACCTATGTAGCTCTATTGTGTTTCATGTCAATGATGTATTGTTTAGAGTGAACAATTGATAGTTTTGCTATGCACTGTTCAAGGTTTTTGTTGTTAAATTTGTTTGTTCTACAGATATTGTCCACACACACAACGTTACTTTTTAATGGAAATTTCCAGAATGCCATCCAGAAGCAGAGTCTTCTATATGCACAGCTTTAGTCAGGCTTTCGAGGTAACTGTGATCTTGTAAAATGTAATCCTGGCTGCTTGCTAATAGCGCACTGCCGTGTTTAATTTCAGATTATTATGCATGTCAGTTCAGGTGTATTTTCTGTACTAGTTACATTTCAAATTAAATCTGTTAGTCTGTTCAGGCTTACTTATTTTTTAGTCTGTAATTCCCCTTTTATATATATGTTTTTATATGTTTTCATTGAAGGTTCATGTTTTGTTGTTGTTTTATTAAGTGTTTGATGCTTTGAATTTAATAATATGATTTGGATCGGGGGAAAAAAGATGTGCTTGATAATAAAACTGACCAACATACTCGTATCTTGAACTTCAACATGTGATGCAGTTGCCATGGTGATCACAATAAATGGCTTAAGGCATCCTTCTCAACACTTGATCGATGAAAAGCCTAAAAAATGTCAATATTAAGCAGTTATGGTGAAACTTTTCAAATCCATAACCAATCTTTTATTGTAAATACAGCTTCATTATGTGCCAACAGCTCTTGTAACATGTTGAATTGAATTTATCTTTCACATAAATCATTCCTCAGCCATTCATTTGTTCACATTGGAACAATTTTGGATGAGATTTGATTTAGTAGCACTCTTTTAAATGTAGATGTTTGAATACACTAAAAGTATGTTTTCTGACTGCATTTTGAGAGTACTGTAAACAGTGCTGAAAATAAACCTTTTTCTGGCTAGTCTGTTTGGCCCTTCTGGGAACTGAAGTGATGAAATTCATAGAAATAAAGTCATCCCTTCCACGCTACCGATACCAAACTTGCTGAACAAATCACGACTAGTACTGTAGCATTATTTCATCCATATGCTTTATTTTCTTTGGAAAGGGGAGTATAACCAAGCATTCATATTACATAGTTTTACTTCATGTCTAAGCTCAGCATACATACAAAACTAATGAGCTTAAGAATGCAGCGTTGCCTTTTCTAGTTGAATGGCATTTGTTTGTCTCGAAGGAGCCTTCAGCGCTCTCGATGCTCGGGGATAAGGCAGCAAGGCATGTGAATAGAGAGAGAAAGTGGGGTCTTCTTAAGCGTAGTCATCTCTAACTGGCTTTCAGGGTAACTGCAGCAGTCACAATCTCCCCCCATGCCCATGGGTACCATTTTGGGTCTGTTCTCTGGGAACCAAACCATGAATTATATTCAAGGCAAAACAAAAAGCAAAGCTTATGCAGTAAAATACCATGAGGTCACTTTTTCAACCAGGCAAAATCTAACACCACCTCACAACTGAGTTTTTTTTTTTTTTACAGAGCCTTATAAACCCAGCTCAGTGGGAAAGAATGCCAGGTGTGGAGAAACCAGTTTACAATAAATCACTTTGAATTTGGACAGTGCTCAAGTGCAACATGGTCTGCTGAAGTGAGTCACTGCTCAAAATGAAGAGGCGTAGAAATTGTCCTTTTCCTACATTCACATGTACAGAACCTGTCACTTGTAATGCCCCAGCTTAAGACACATGGAACAATATCAAGGGAAAACACTGATGTCTGTCTGCAGTCTGGGAGATACAATTGTGTTGGACTTCTAGCCCCGCTACTTCTGCTCGTGAACGCTAAAGCCACTTATACAAACCGTAGCTTCAATCAAACATAGAACAACAAGTTCTGAGTTGATATGCCTTCTCGTGTCCCTCGACCATTTCTTTTGGGATAACAACTGTAAATACTGCAGTATAAAGATTCATTTGTCATGCATATGTAATGCGTCAGATTTTTATTTGAATGTTCTGGTTGGGACCAGTAAGGCATTTCAATGTAGAAGACTACATACTCACATCAAGCCACAGGGAATGTTATGTTTCTGGTAAATAAATACAAGAGAGCAGGGTGGGTCTCATACAAAAACGTGTTTCAGACGACTGGACACCTGCAGTCACCGGCTACATTATTAGCAATAGTTTTGGTTTATAAGTTCATTGTAACATCCCCTCCCCTGCGTTGCAGTAATACCGCTCTTCCATTATTTCTTGATCTAAGGCCATTTTCAACAACATACGGTAGACATACAAAAGACAAAAACACCAAATACTGAGGGTACACCGGGGTGGTCCAAGTCCATTCAGGGGAAACTTCCCAGGTGAAAAACATATAGTTTTCCTCGATGAGTTTATCCCCACGTGCTCTTGCTGTGTGGCATTTAAATCTGTCAAGGCTTTATGAGACACTCCGTCAGAGCTACAGGTGCGATTTGACATAATAACTGCTCTTTGTAGCTGATTGTCTGAAGCTTGGCCTGCATGGAGACAATTACGCAGGTGAAGCGAAGTAGGATTTTTGTATGACAGTGCAGTGAAAGCAGCGTACAGTGTCAGGGTGAATTACTCGAGGAGGACTGCGGAAGTGTGTTGGGTTGAAGGGCGAGCAGGACGGGGGGGAGGTTGACCCGGGCCGAGGTGCATCCCCTTGTCTTCATAGGAGGGTGCTCTCAGACTCCAGGTCAGCGTCTTTGAGGAGAGCAGTGGGCAGCGGGGAGGAGGAGGAGGAGGAGGAGGAGGGGGAGGGGGAGGGGGTGGGCTGCTGGTCCACAGCGAGCTCAGGGACCAACGCTCTGCTCAACCCTCTGAAAGACATCGCTGGGTCTGGGAAGGACAACACAGCATCACGTTAGGAAATAAACTGTTAAGAATAGAACTAGATAAAGAACACATCGCTACTTAAGATAGACTCTCTTAGTCTTTTGCTCTTTAAATATTCTTCTATGTTGTATTCAAAATATTAAACTTGACAGGACATCTGAATGGTGTTAGTAAAAAAGCAGGACATGTTTCCATGCATAGGGGGATTATGAAATGATGCAAATGTCATTACAATTACATTATTGTATTTATGTCCATATTCTTGTGAACTAAACCCAGAAACAGAAACCTGAGACATTTTATAAAAGGTTCAAATCATTTAGAGGTTTTTTTGTAACAATGCCATGCAGCTGAGTAACATTTTCCACCAGCCTAAATACCAGTGGAAAAAAAACTAAGCAGTGAAAACAAAGTAACGTCTTGTCATAGTCCACTTTCTAACAGCAGGTGGTGCTGTTTGGCCAAAGAGTGCAGGCGTTAGTAAGCTTGTAGCATGGAATGAATGAAATTGTGGAAGCTATGCTAGCTTTTTAAGGGTTGGGTACTGTAAACTAAATTATGTATTAATAAAAACAATGGGTACATTTTAATTTGTGGCAGTTTATCAAAGGCCCCATGAACTACATTGTCACAGCTGCTAATGATGAAACCAACCCACATTTTTATTTAGATTGAAAACATACAGTAAAAGAAAAGTCCTATTGCTGCGAGGATAAGCAGAGCAGCGTCTATCCATGGACTGTAAATATACAGCATGTTGAGTGGGCACAACAACACATACCACAGATCACACAAGTCAAACACATACATGCTTTATAATGGGCCAGTGGTTTTTATAAGCTTTTTATGGGGATCACTGAATACTCCATGGATAACTATAGTCCATTAAGCAATGTTTTAGACCAAAAATATATTATATACATAAAATAAATATATATCATCCTAAAAATGCATCAATGAATGCTTAGTGGACGAGTTAGCAAATGACAAACCTTAATGAAAATTATTTTGAGGTCATTTCAAAAGACCCAATAATAAACTTAATATAGGACATACATTATTTCACCACAAATAACTTAAGGCTCTGGATGTGATAAGATGGAGAAATAAATAGATTTCAATCCAAATGGATACTTTCAATCAACTGTGACCATTTGAAATGGAGATTCATTATTCATAATCAGTGGTAACTATGGTATCCAGGGGAACAGCAGGCAAAACAAAGAGGGTGACAGGTGATATGGCACGAGGCAAATTAAAAGAGCAGGGGTTGCAAATGCAAAGTTCCTTTAAGAACAAACCTCTCAACAAGCGCCGCGTTAACCTGTGGATGGTATTGCAGTGCGACACCGTTAGATCAACGTTCAGAAGGCATCTCAAGCACAGGAGAACATCTTTTAGTTTGTTTACACATACACAGACTAATGCCATACAGAAAATAGGCAATTAATGGCATGCATATGCATCTCTATCCAAAGCTAAGGCTATTCAAATGGGTTTAGTGGAGAAAAGATGATTACCCGTGATCTTGTAAGTGGTGGCACACATGCCATTGGTATCGCTGGCTGGCATCGGGGGCTGTGGGGGAGGGGGGATGCTCGGCCGGTTCCTGGGCTTGGGGACCGGCCGTGGCCGTGGGAGGGAGCCCGAACTGAAGGGTGAAGGGGATGGAGGGGTGGCGGTCCCGGGGCTGTCCTGGGGGGCTGCGGAAGGCGGGGGGGTGTCCGGTGGGGTGGGGGTGCATGGAGGCGAGAGGTCCGAACCCTGGTGGTCCCCGGCGGGCTGGTTGAAGGACCTGGGCTGGGTCGGGGGGCTGACCTGAGTCGGGGGCTGCGGGGGCGGATGGCTGGGTGCCTGGATGGGGGTCTGGTTGCTGGAGTGACGCCTGGGTGTGGCACACGGCTGAGAGGTGGGGGAGGTGGGGGACTGGCTGGAGAGGAGTCTGGGACTGGGGCTCAGGGACTGGGACGAGCCTGAGGAGGATGGGGGGTTTGTCGAGTTACTGGGCTGACTGGGAGGAGGGTTTGTGGGTTTAGGAGGTGCAGGAGCCGGCTTCTTGGTACCTGAAAGGTGTCAGGAGGACATCAACATGCCGCTAAACCAACAACACTGGCATTTAGCATTTACTGTGTGTGACTACCTCTGCGAATCATGTGAGGACTGGGTCCCATGGGTCCAGCCCCGGGGGTCCCCATACACAGTTGGCCTCCAGTTGACCCATTCCTCTGATGGAGAGGGTGAGGGGGGCAGGAGGTGGAGTCTCGATGCTTTGGGTTGCTGGCAATAAAGAAAAAGACAGTTAGAAGTTCCAGCTCTCAACAAAGCATCTTCCTCCATTATTGGCTCCATTAAAGGGAACACAGGGCACTCTCGCACAGAGAAGAAATTATCTCTAATCCTAACAGGAAACCTTATCTCTATCTGGATTTGTGCCTCACTCCTCGGTTCACCTCACTAATACAGCCTGCAGGATCAATAGAATGCTGCCTGGAACACCTTGCTTTATGAAGGCCGTCCTTTTACTGGCCAGCTCAAAGGCACCCTCTTATCATTACACGCTGTAACAGGCCACGTGTCCAGCCATTTTGACAAGCTTTGCAGGCCAGTTAGTGGACACTTCCTGCTGAGGCCAGTGTTTTGGGGAGGAGGGCAGAGGCCCTGGGTGGTGAAGTGCCTTGGCAGGGAATGTTAGAAGAATGACAGCAGCCATTGTTGTGCCGTTTCAGTGGGCCGAGCCGCTGACAAACGCCCAGCCATGTCGCTGCTGCAGACGTCGGAACGCTTGTGGTTTTGCTTGCCGCAAACTACTTACAGTTGCCAAACAAGGCTTTATATGGAAGCCACCCATAAATCATGCGGAAATAATCTGTTGTGCTTGGTTATAAGCTGAACAAGTCAGCTGACCTCGTCCATCAGCCCTCGGAGGGCGTGTTGGCCTCTTCCTACCATGTGAACAACGAGCACATAGGAATGTACTGTATCCATTGTATGCACTTGTGTGTGTAATGAAAGGTATGCTGTGTTCCCCACCACCACTGGCAGGCAGGCAGGCAGGCAGGCAGGCAGCCTTACCTGATCTCCTCTGTGGTCTGGGCTAGGAGCTGCTGGGCTGCAGCTAGAGCAGCCATACCCATCGCCAAGCTGGGCTGGCAGGGCTCAGGCCCCGGGCCCCCCGGTGGAGTTTGGGGCGGGGCCTGGCTCTGGGCCTCAGCTGTGGAGTACGGGGCCTGCCCACCTCCATGGGCCTGCCCCACAGCCTCCACTGGAGGGAGGGGAGGCTGGAAGGCAGGTGAAGCGTGCTGCTTTCTACCTAAGGTGTTGCTGCCTCTACGGAGGGTGTGGTCCGAGTGCTTGTTAGCGGAGCTACAGAGGGACAGCAGGAAGACAGGAGGAACAGAAGACACCAGAGTTCTGATCAGACAGAAACCCCCACAACCAAGACGCCCGGGGACACAAAGAGAAGCTTCAACAAATTAGCAAACTAAAGGAATGTGACACTTAAAATATTAGCTGGAAAAACGCAGGAATCAGTTGCTATATTACGATTGTTATAAGATCAAACACCAGGAATAAATTAGGAAAACTGTGCTTGCAAACAATGTAATCATAATGTTAATACGTTTAATTTTGGTAGAGTTTTCATTGATTTATTAATTGTGGAATTAGCTTAATTGAAAATGTCTTAAAATCGAAAAACAAACTCTATACTTCATCTATTAATGGCAGAATGCAAAGCACGCCGAGAGGTTCCGGAGTCCTGTCCTTGAGTGTGTTGAAGGGAAAACACACAGCCAACAAGAACAGACGGCTGGTCGGGTACCTGTCCTTGCGGCACGCGTCGTTCTCTGGAGCCACCATACTGCCAGGCCTCCTCCTCTCTATGGTGCCGCTGTCATACTCCAGGTGGTTGTTGTGGTTGCTAGGGGGTGTGGGCATGGCGAACATGCCAGACACATTGAACTCCACATCTGGGGAAAGTCAAACCAACGTCTGAGATAGACTCCCATTGCTTTGTAATTCCCAACCTTGCCTCACAGTCTTATGGCTGATTTCGAAACTGTAAAAAATGTCATTTAGAAGTCCAACTACATAACGTAAAGATACACTCCTCGACTGTGTTACAGCGCCCACTGTTGATGTTTGAAACACAACTGTCCACAAAATAGTGGGTGGCTGTAGGGGGGAGGGGTAGAGAACAGTGAGAGCCTATGAGAGCTGTAGGGGTAGAGAGTAGTGTGAGCCACTCACCACTCATGTGTGAGGGGGGGGGGGGGGGCTCAAACCAAAACAATTAGGGTTCTGTAATGCTGGTTTCAACCACAAATGTAAGGTGCCTCCTTCAAGCCTTCTGGAACACCAGACCAGAGTGAGCCATGCATCACAGGGAAGCCCTGGTACCAACCTTCAGGGAAGAACCAGTCGGCATGCTGGATTATAGGCTCTATGATGGTCACCACGTGGACAGAGGTAGCTGCAGCCATCTCAGCTAGAGTCCTGGGTGTACACACACACACACACACACACAAATTAGATGCTTTCCAACATAATGACAGACCCTCTGAGCTTAAATAACATTGCACTGCCCATTTTGTTTAGATAGATAGATGGTTCTCCAGTCCACTCTCACCCTTCGGTCTTGGACCAGAGGAGGTTGGGTCCCAGCACGATAGCAATGTTACTAGGGGTCATCTTGTTGACCTCGCTCTCCTGAGCCAGCTTGGCAAGGAACTTGACTAGATACCTGCAGAACAGCCAGAGAGTCAGAAACGGACAGGGAGAGAACAGGAGAGAGGACCTCAGACAACACAGGTAAAACTGCATCTATCCCAGTACCAAGATGACTCACCTCAAGTTGGCTTTGTTGTTCTTTGGTAGCTGATCACAAACAACCCAGAGGGCCTGAAGTCTCTTGTCAGGATCAGGCACACTAGAGCGAGCGAGAGAGAGACATAGCATTTTCACAGTTAGATGGACAATGTCTCGTCTCTCTGGTGTTCCAGTGGTAGTTGCTGATGCTATTCATTAGCCTGAGTGTTAACAGGAGTACATTCATATTTTGTTGTCACTATTTTTGGGGATTTTCAATTCTTTATGCCCTAAAATATCCGTCACACCCCTACTATTGATTGCTAGTGTTGGCTGGGAGGGTTACCTGGATGCCTGGATCCACTCATCGTACAGCTGGTACGTCATCAGAGGTTCTGGTAGCTCCCTCAGGTAGGACTTCAGTGCTCCTGAAACCAGGACAAGCCAACAGCATTTGGCAATGGTAGAATCGCATCTTAAAAGCCAATTTTAAAAGTAAAATATCAAAGCAACAACTGGCAAGAGCTGCAGAGCAAAACAAACCCACAGGAAAATGTGCATTGGGCTTTAGAGCAGCAGACCTGACCGGCTTTCAATCTCAGAATAGCATTTGGTGTGCAGATGTGTTTTTCTTTTATGCCTCTACCATGCTTTCTGACTACAGATGACTACAATATAAAAAGGAGCTCTCCAGTGGGGTGGGACATACCTGCGACAGCGTGGGGGTCAGAGTAGAACTCCTCCAGCTGTGACGTGGAACAGTCCAGCGCAGCCTTGAGCTTCTTCAGTTTAGAGGCCCCTGCTGCAATCCTAAATAAACCCTGACATATAGACACACAAAGAGCCAAAAAGTTATAGTTTAAAATAAAAGGGCAGTATTCATAAAAGACTATACTATATAACACACAAGGAAACCTTCATTTAGCACACAGAGACACACACTTTGTCACACCCCTTCAACAGCTAACCCCTGAACTAGATTCATACCCCCTCGCTGTGTAATGAAAGGCACATAAGCTCACAAATAAACACAGCCACCCCTCTCACAGTACGCACTTTATTTTCAGACAAAAAACTAAAACAAAGCCTGCCCTCACGCCACACCACACTGACGGACTGTTCTCACTAGGGAATGACTGAGTAGACAAATAACGGGGTGTAATTTAAACAAACACACACTCTTGATTTATAGACAGGAGACACATAGATTCCATTGTATTCTAAATTTGTTGAAGAGGATGGAGCATCACATAAACACATCATGAATTGTAACTGGATTAGAAGGGCTGTGGTGGCAGCACTGTGGAAATGAAGGTCTTCCTCTGTTTACAGTTCGTATCTTCACCCGCCTCCGCAAATCTGAGCGCATTCCCAGGCTTGCCTAAGGCCGGTGGCCGGTGGCCACTACCTGGCCAGGCAATCAAACCACGAGGTTCATCTGCATCTAACTGCGTTGCCTTTCATTTTTATACGTTTGTTTCGGCTACTCTAAAGCTACAACTGGGAGCTTTCCAGTTGATTTTGGCCAAACATCTCACCTAGACAATATTGTTTATAATATCAAACCTGCCAATGGAATTTGTAAACGTAGAGTATTCTAAATCATAAACTGCATGACCACACTCAACCATATGATCCTAGCTTTAGCATGTGCCTCCTGACCTCCTCCTTCATGCCAGTCTCCAGCAGCATCATGATGCAGGCCTCCATGGGCAGGGCAATCTCTCTACTACTCCTCTTCAGATGCTCATCCAAGCCAGTGCCAAATGCAGGCTTCTCCGTCCAGGAGTCTAGTATGTATGTGTGAGTGAGTGAGTGAGTGAGTGTGAGTGAGTGAGTGAGTGAGTGAGTGTGAGAGAGAGAGAGAGAAAGAGAGTTGCATCAAAACGTAAATAATATTAAATCAATAATAAACACCATTGCAAATAATGGACATACATTTATCAACCGAATGAACAAATAAAAAGGAATAATATAGTACGAAGAGATATCAAATAATAAAGTACAAGTAGACAACAGAAACAACAAAGTAGAGCCCATCTTGCAAGCTCCAGTGGGTCCCAACCCCGACATTAACCACAGGCTTTGAAAGCCTTTAAAAGCAACCTCTTAAGTGTGTGAGGGCAGATCACGATGCACTGCTCCTCCTCTGAAATAGAGCCAGACTGATACTGGGTCCGATACATGCGCATATTTGGGAGTGAAAATAAATACATTTAAAAATCCAATACGTTTTATATACAGGTCAATCTAAAAAACAAAACATAGATTCTCTATGGGGTTCAGGTAAGGCTAGTTGGCTGGCCAATCAAGCACAGTAATACCATGGTCAGCAAACCAGTTACTAGTAGTTTTGGCACTGTGGGCAGAGGGTAATATTCTTATATTTAGATATACTGGATTTTTGATTTCCATGAGCTGTAAACCATAATCATCAATAGTAAAAGTAATGAATCTAGAATGTATGAAAGAAAAAATATGAACTTTACAATTTTTTAAGATGCACCTGTATACATGAAAAGCACACACATATTAGCATGCATCACTCAAACATGGTTTACACCTGTCCTTCCTCTACTAAACTACCTATTACCTAGCAGCATGATACAGCTTTTCTAACATTATTTATTGAAGTGGCAAAAATACCCCAGTTGACCGTCTGTCCTAAGGCCTCATTTGAATATGCCAGTGTGCTTATATCTTGACTGCATTTGGGA
>JAODLI010000011.1:203824-226396 GCA_027575585.1 Percopsis omiscomaycus | reverse complement strand
TGACTTGCATAAATGCCTTAGTTTTACTTGTATGTGGGTCTGGGATTTTTATATATATATATATATATATATATATATATAAATATAAATAAATAAATAAAAAGAATCACTTCTTTTAGGGGTTGTGACACAAATGTTTCACACCACTACTTTATCACATACATTCAACCTCTGCCTTGCTGTGGGTGTTCCCTTGCCCACTACCAGGTGAAGAGGGAATGTGGCGAGAATGTGCCCATCCTGTCGGACAGCGAGCTCATGTCCCTCTCGGTGAGGGAGCTGAACCTGCACCTGCGTGGTCTGTCTCGCGAGGAGGTCCAGAAGCTGAAGCAGCGTCGCCGCACCCTGAAGAACCGGGGCTACGCCGCCAGCTGCCGGGTCAAGCGAGTCTCCCAGCGCGAGGCCCTGGAGCAGCAGAAAAAAGAGCTGCAGCGGGAGGTGGAGAGGCTGGGGGCAGAAAACGCTGGCATGCGGCGAGAGCTGGAGGGCCTAGGGGCCCGCCTCGCCGCCCTCCAGAGGTTCGCCCGGGGCCTGGAGTCCGGAGGGGGCAACCTACTGGCCACCGCCCCGCGCCTCAACACCGCCTCGGTCATCACCATCGTCAAGAGCCCCCAACAGCCCCAACAGCAAAGAGAGCAGGGGGGGTCATAGGATGAAGCTCTGGAACTGGATTTAGGAGGGGAGGGGAGGGGGCTGCAACGCAATTACACACAAGCACACACACACGCTTACAAACACAAACAAAACACTTGCAAAAGAATAGGAGGAAGAGATTAATAAGCACTTACTAAACACCTCTCTGCACCTGTGGTCAGTCAGTGATTTCAGTCCTCATCAACGCGCACCAAACTCTCCTTTCACGCTCCTGACACAACACCCCGTGGGGATCAGGACATGTGCTGCTGCGTCCCTCGGCTCCAGTGTCTGCATTCCAAATGCTCCTTTTCTCACAGCACGTGTTTTAAATGTCACACCAGACAGCAGTTGGTTCTCTGCCATGATAGATTTCATGTCAGTCAGCGGTTTTGCTCGTCGCCCTCATCTGGCAACTTTCTGCAAGCTGTTGATTTGAGATAGTGAGAATGGTTCCTTTTTTTCTACCTGATAACAATCCAGTGACTTGAAAAGTATTGAGAGGAGTGAAGGAATGCACACGGTGGAGGGGGAAGGTTAAAAAAAAAAAAAAAGCAGCAGCTCTTTCTAGAAAGTTCATGACCACATTCTTTTCTTGAGTTCTATGGAGTCTAGTGTTGTCTGAGCTGTAATGCACTGTGCTCCATTCACATTCCATAGGCGTTACTGTGCTTTACTGTGTTGCTGTCTGTAGTGGCTTTGTAATTTGAAAACGAGACTTTTTCTGTATGTGGTCGCTTTTCAAGGACGGATGTTGGCCACTTTGCTGGCGCATCGAAAAATCTAGAGCTACGTCTGGTAGGAATTATGCTAAGTCAATGCAAACTCTACTCCTACATTCCTTTATATGTTTGTTTTGTTTGTTCTTTTGTAATGTTTGTATGTACTGACGATGAGAGACAAAAATGTTGAGCGACATTTACCAGAGCTATATTCTATATTTTATTTGTATTTAAAAATGGATATTACAAAAAGACAAGCTAACGAGTGCTGTGACGTTATGTTTTCAAACGTACTTGTGTATGACTAGTTTGGGGATATTCTCACATTTAATTATTGTACTGAGTGATGATTACTATTATTACTTTCCAAAATTATCTTTAAAATTAACTTGTTATGAGCTGTGTAGAAATATGCTAAAATCTAATGGCCATTGTTGCTGTATGATGATTTTCTGTATGCGTGTTTGCCACGCTTGTTCTGAATCAGTTGTAGTTTCTTGTAGGGAGATTATTATTTAAGTACCAAGGTGATAATGATGTGTATGCTTGTTTATTTATGGAAAAATAAGGTCTTTGCTGAATTGGCAGGATGGTGACAGTTGAAGGTAAAGAATTCTTAAGAATAGAAAGGCTGAAAGATGAAGCTATAGAAGGAATGTTGAGGAGCTGGTAGAGGAGGGGTAGAGAAAGTGATAAAGGAAAGTTTTGAGTGAGGAAAAGGTGGCACGATGTGGTGCTTAATTCACATGAAAACCTTAATCTGTTCTATTTTAGTGAAACTGTGCTAACCAAGATCCAGTAGGCTGGGGTTAAATGCGGGGACTAGGCCGTTGACTAGTGCTAGCAATATGATTTCAAAGCAGGTGGTGTAACACATTATATTGTGTTGGCAAATACTCCTTCAGATATAAGAGGCATATATTTAGCTATATCAATATGAGATGTTGCATAGCATTTATTCTCAGTAATATTTTGTCTCAGATCTGTCAATTTGTGCTGGATGTTTTGTAATATTGCAAAACAAAGATGGTCTTTGTATTTATTATTACATGTATTTTTTCAATGGTAAAAATTTAAGTACATTGTCTATTTTATATATTAATAATTAAAATAAATGTTGTATATATTGTACATAAACCAGTGTGGTGGTAATAAATGAGCTGGGCACGTAGGATTTAAATAAAGTCAGTTATACATACAAGTGCCAATTAATGCTCACGCCACTTCTAAAAGGCTCTTGTGGCATTAAAATCTCCCATTTTAGCAGGGTATTCCCATATGTATTGTATAGATACAACTTTTAGCAAAATTCACAGCATCTTTGTGTGAGACAATAACATGCGCATGCCCTATGTAGCGTGTTTGTGTTTCAGGGCTTTCTCAGCTCTGCCTCCTCTGGCCAACAACCCTAATTGGTTTAGTCCATTTCCTGAAATATTTTGAACTTTTCTGCATTATTTGCAGAAAGTGCCTAAAGACATTTCACCTCAGCAAAGATAGACCCGACACTGGAGATGAGAGGCAACCTACAGCTGGTCTTCTCTTTAAGAAGTAAATGTATGTAGATAAAGAGCAATATAAAGAAATGTGTATATCCTCTGGAAGCTACAAAACTAAGAGCCACAAATAAATGTGAGGAATACTACAGATAATCTATTCATCTAGATAGATAGCAGAGCTTTCAGAGTCAATATGGCTTTTTACCAGGCTAGTTATACTCGACCTTAAAAAGGACAAAACTAAATATTTATTCTTTATATGTACCAATTCTGTCTGAACATTGACATAAAATACAAGCAGCTTAATATACAAATAACTAGAAAGAAAAAAGGTAATTGAAATAAAAGACAGTATAAAACTAAGTATTTTTTCATGTACTCAAGTTATACACCATACACAACTATTAACATACATCAGCACAAAACATTGTTTACAAAATATATTCTAGTATACCCTGTGCAATATTCATACATAAATGATAAATTATAAAAAGGATTCAGTAAACTTCTTGTCACGTTTACTGTTCGATGTTGAGTGGACTGAACAGAAACATGGCAATATAGGATCTTATTATCTAGCCTTACATTGGTTAAACAATTCAGTAGGGAATCCTCCAAACCAGATTACTGGAGGTATTGACTTTGATCATGTCCCTTAAAAAGGCCACATATTCTGTTTTCCAACTGTCAACAAACCTTTCTCCCTTGGAGCTGAGTATTCTGTTTCAACTGAAGCTTCATTGGCTATCTAACTGGGAGGGGCAGGATAGGTCAGAGATGATTGGTTAAAATCCAGAAATTATGTCACACCTGGGGCCAAATCTAAATAACATTTAAGTCAGTTTTCAAAATGAGTCCAGGTCCCTTCAGATAACACAACTGACCACACAAATAGAAAAACCTGAATTGACATTATCCCTAATGTTGATTCGGTTTTTCTAGTGGTTTCAACTAGTTTTTCTAGTCTTTCAACTTTTAGAATCAAACACACCATCTGCTGTGATTGCTTACCACATGGTATGCAGATAGCATGGGTTGGCTGAGCCGTTACTGAATGAGACCCACTTCATAAACTGCAGTGACAGTAAACTAGTCACTAATTTCGACAGACCAGCGAGCAAACTGACCCAGTTAACCAGACAAAACTCAACAAGTTAGACTTAAGTTAAAACATACTCTTGCTCCTGGCTTAGCATCCAAGGACTTGACGCACTTTCTCAAAAACACCACAAAGACAAATAAGAGAGGTGATTCAGCTGTGACTAGCTTTTTCACAGAGCATGCATTTGCACTTACGCTACCAGACAAACGTCTGGATTTTTTTAGATAACACTGTGTGTGTGTGTGTGTGAGCGAGTGAGTGTGAGAGAGAGAGAAAGAAGGAGCGCATGTGTCTTTGTTGCCCCCTAATGTTCAGTGCTTGGTGGTGTACAGTCAACATGATGGCAGGATTTCAGAAGGTATGAGTCATTCAAATATCCTCAGAAGTGAAATTGTGTGTGAAATGAAATAATTGATTCCCAACTACAGAACATTCACGTCGAGCAAACATAATGGTTGGAAATTAAGAATTTTGCAATTTTATAAAAAAATAAAATAATAATGATATAATAAAGAATAAAGATTGTGTTAAATAGTTTAGGCAGTTTAAGGTAGTTTATTACCTGCACAGTTTTTCCCTATACCTTGTTAACCTACTGTATATTGCAGGCAAGCAGAGGTCGAGCAATGAGTGCAAGTCTTAATCCCCAGCATACAAATAGTGCCACATTACACCAGTATAATCCCCAGAAGCTCTGCTGTCACTGGACAATGATCTGAGTGCCCTCCAGGCGAGTACTGGGGCTCATTTCTACATTTCTAATCTGATGAAGTGCTGTCCGTCGCTTGCGCTGTGCTGTACTTTCTCTTGCATGGCTCCAGGTTTATGAATGCACACATTTGTGTCTTCTGTTTAAATACATTCCAACCTGATCTAAGTGCAAGGTAAACAGAATGCCTGCAGACTATGTGATGCTCCAAATACACCTTTATTCAGATAACTGTTCCGATCATCAATGGGACCGTCGCCAGGTTAAACCCAGATGTTATCTAAATAAAGAAGCATTACATATCGTGATGCCTTAGCCTAGCACTTAAAGAATTGAATGTGCGTGTGATATCCTTTTGTATATAACAGGCTATTAGGTGGCAAAAATAGTTTTTTAAAAATCTAATAAAAAGTTTTGTTTTTGAAAAAAGTCAAGGATTACATAGCAAGTAGTCCCTTCCCAAAAACTCCTACAGCTGTTGAGCTAGAAACAATAGCTACAACAGCAAAGGTGCCAGAGTTTAAAACGGGAAAAAATAATCTTATCTGCAAGTAGAAACATATGGTGTTCATAGGAGTTCCTACTCCTACACGTGAGTCTCAACGTCACAGAACACACAAGGCTCTGCCCGTTATCTTGTGCGTATCCAACAGCACGTAGGGCTAAGCACACACTTCCACTGTCATTAAAATGAAGGCAGCGTGAATCAGATCAGATGGTGTCAGTTTAGTGCGAGTGTCTACATTATTTTTGAGGGAGAGTTCATGTCTCTGCGTCTAGAACTCGTCGTCGGAGCTGAGCAACAGGGTCTTCTCGGTGTCTCCGTGGCCGCTGGCGGCACTGAGCGTGCGGGAGACCGGCGGAGGTGCCCCCTGCTCCAGGGTTGACTGTTGGGTGTACTGCTGGTAGGCCGGTGAGAAGTTATGGATGGCATCCTGGACCATGTCTCCTGGGTTCATGGTCTCCTTCAGACTGCTGGAGATGCTCATGGGAGCACAACGGCCTGGGGGGAGGGGAGGGGAGCAGGGTTTATAAATGTTTATTATTATCAGAATCGGGGACGGATATAATAGAAGAGATTGACGAGGGATACAATTAGGGTTAGGAGGGACATAGCATAACAGCACAACAGCAAAAAACATGTTAAAATCATTCATTACAGCCACACACACAAAAAAACATGGCCTAAACTAAATTAACTAAACCGGGTGAACAAAAAAGATTGCAACAATTTACACAAATACTGACAAGGTACAACAAAAAATAAAGCGGGCGGGAAAAAGACCGGGATTTGACCTACCAAACTCTCCATATGTAGGAACAGGTCCTTTATAGTGCAGCATAGAATGAGACATTGAGAAACAAGGTGTGTAAGACAGAGAGAAGGAAAGGAAGGTATATATATGTAGAAAGACAATGAAAAGTTGCCCAGTGCTACAGGCAATGGTAAACCGAGGTGTAAAGTTGGGAGGATAATGTCATACAAGACCGTGAAATAAACTGTAAGAGCATATGGTTTTATGATGAAGGGAAGTAAAAATGTAAGAATAGAACAGTTCATTTACATGTACAAAGAGATAGGAAATGGATGAGGAGCGTGTGAAGACGCAGAGAAAATGTACTTTCACCGATAGCTTTCGACCAAAATACCTTATATTGGACATAAACACCACAGGTCTTTGACTCACCTTGGGAGTCGAGTCTCTTGTCCATATAGACTCTGTATGTGAAGGCATGCCGCAGGGCCACTGCAGCGAAGAACATCTCTATGCAGATGATGAAGTTCTGGTAACCGGCAGCAACGGTCCCCTCGCCAACAGACACCTCGACTGAATTGATCTTCGGGATGGCCCCACACTTCTCAAGGATGGCCAGTAACATGCCTGACCAAAAGTAATAAACATGGGTCTTACTGAATGTAAAATAGTGTTATCCTTACACTCACTGTATTTTGGATGAGATTAGAGTCAATAGTAGTAGCAGCAGAAATAGTAGAATGTACAAAGTGTGTGTGTGTGTGTGTGCCCTCACCTTGCCAGAAGGAGAGGAAGATGACTGACTTGACCATGAGGAACTTTAGCATGGGGCTGTAAGGGCTGAGAAGGTCTTTGGTGGAAAAGTAGAAGAGGAAGAGTGCGTAGAGAGCTAGGCTGACTGAGATGTTGTAAATAATGGTCACGTACAGATAGCCACTGGCAACACTGTGGGGGGAGAGAAATATAGTGGTAGTTTCATTTTAACTTTAATTTTAACATTTTTCTAATGGTTAATATATTGTAAACAAGGTCAAAAGTTCAATCCATAGAATGGCTTAAGAATGACTACTTAATGAATGTAAGAACATGAAATGGCAATACATCATTATTTTACAGCGTTAGAACTTAAACAGTTGAGCACATTTTCCTGTTTTAAAGCTGAGCTGAACAATAGGTTGGTGTTGTACTTCTTTTAAATTATGCCCTAACTTGATTGGCTATCTGACTGGGAGTGAGAGGATAGGCCAGAGAAGATTGGTTACAATCCAGAAAATATGTCACACCTGGGGCCAAAGCTGACTGGCTTAGTTCACTTTTAGCTAGATGACAGATTCTAGATTGTCCAGAACTTTCAGGCCCTATCAGACAACACAACTGGAAAATGTTGAAGCTTACGACATGGGACCTATGAAATGGTTCCACCTATCATGTACGTACAGTGTATGTTTAAGGTTAGCTGTGGTTGGGGCCGAGGCAAAAGGTGATGTAGCTACTATTAACGTGTGAGAACATCCCGGCCTCCTGGCTCACAGGCTGTAGGGCCACTTACTTA
This sequence comes from Percopsis omiscomaycus, assembly GCA_027575585.1. Classification (NCBI taxonomy): domain Eukaryota; kingdom Metazoa; phylum Chordata; class Actinopteri; order Percopsiformes; family Percopsidae; genus Percopsis; species Percopsis omiscomaycus. The sequence goes on along the minus strand of JAODLI010000011.1, from coordinate 218,923 downwards.
AAGTCTCCGTCCTTGTATTTGCCGTAGGCCTGCAGGACAACTGTGATGGTGGCCATGAGGGGTTTGATCACGCAGAACTGCAGAGTGGCCTGCTTGCAGAATCGCAGGAAGCCTATGGAATAGGCTTTTCCCCAGAGACAGCAAGTGCCATACACACAGCTGGACCTAGACAACAACAGAATACATGGCTAGGAGACGCACACCTAGGCTGGCAGAGATCCACTATGACCATGAACAGGTTCATTCGAAGCTGGGAACGGATATGAAAGTGTAAAGTGATTGCTGATTTTATCTACCACTTGCATTGAACTGCACTACTTTATTGAGCGCTTGGGAAAAAAAACACATTAGGTTATTCACTGTGAGAACACTGGCCAACCAGTGCACCTAAACAGGAGGGGTCACTGTCACTGAGGGACTTACTCAATGGGTTTGCCTCTGATCTCAGCCATGATAGCACTCTCCCCACCCAGGTACTCATAGCAGAGGCTGAGGAAGCTGTAAATGACAAATGCTGGAGGAGGAAGGAGCAGAACAAATAGGTGTGCTTAGATATATGGTAGTTACAAGCGCAGTCAAACACCCCACTGTATACAAAATACATAAATCATCATCATACATAACAAACCCTGCATATAAATAAATCACTGATACTGCTAATGTACATGGAACCCTGCTCAAACTGTCACCAGGTGATTTCCAGAGAACAGCAGGACACAAAATTACAGCCTGTAACATTATAGTTGACACTAACGGGGACTCAAATGTGCCTCTCGTCTTTCACCTTAGAGAATAACATCTAAGGCCATGGACACAACAAGGTCAGGTGATCATGTCTCTTTGTCACAGAGGTAAGCAACAGCCTGTATCACCGCACTGAGACAGGGAACAGCTAGTGCTTTGACAAACAGAGAAATCTGAACACACCCACAAGCACACTGAACATTATGGGGCCACAACTAACTTTTTTTTTTTTTTTTACTGACATTGTTCCTAACACAACAGCCAAGAACCGTTTGTCCAAAATGAATACACACACACAGACAGAGAGAGACAGAGACAGAGACAGAGACAGAGACAGAGAGAGAGAGAGAGAGAGAGAGAACAAAGCGAAAATAAAAACAATTCTGTAAATTCAAACAGAGAAACGGTTACCATCTGTTAATAAAACTAAACTTCTTCCACTGCTGTGGGGTCCTCGCCCCTACCCAGCTGTCATGTGAGCGGAACCCTGCAGTGACGGGGGCGAGGAGGCTCTAGCTAGGTGGTAGCGTGACTTTTCAATGTGTGTGCAGTGTTTATATTTCAGTACGCTCAAGGCAGTTTAGTGCCTTTTCTGTGGCATTGTACTCTCCATTTGTATTGTGTTTGAGGCCGTGTGAGGTGCGTGTGTGTCCGTCCAGTATGTTATGACAGTGAACGCAGTGGCTCTCAGCAGGCGCAGTGCCTCGTCAACAACACACAATAGAGCTTTTTCCCTCTCTTTCCTACCAACTCATTCCCTCTATACCCATGGCCACATGACAACTGGTTATTCCAGTGTGTCTGTGTGTGTTTACAACTGAGCTTATTCCTCCTCTGGGACTCTCTTCGGCGGAGCCAGTTGCTACGGTGATAAAGTAGGCCTACGCTTGGCTTGGCGCAAGTTGGGAGTTGGTGCGGGGCGGAGGAGAGCCATCTGTCCGAGACAGCTCTGCTCCTCCCACGCCCGCGACACACGGAAGTGGCCAAAAGCTGGAGGCCCAACAGAAAACACCTCCCACCACAAGGAAGAAAGACACGTGAAGTGACGTCGCACGATATGACCACAGGCTGTGGAGGCAGATAAAGACAAGGAATATGTGGAAGTTATCTCATTTTAGAAAGCGCAACACCTCCTACTCATACAGAAATGTAGCAGTAGGAGTGAATCCGAAGCGTTCGCACTGTTGACGTCACACGCCGGTTGATGAGTTAAAAGGCCGACGTATCGCCCAACTTGTCTCCGTTTTAAGAACAGACAGCATGTGACTATTGCAGACCTGTAGCCACAGCTCTAGTCTTCACAGCACTATTATCCAGCTCCATACTGCGAGTACAGTGAGTCTCATTCAAATGTAAACATCTAAAGAGACGCACTTTTTCCCCCATTTTGATTTTCACAAATGGAATTTGTGGAGAAAAAAGACAAAAAAAAATAGAACAGTAAGAAAGGAAAAAGGAAAAGAAAGCAAAATAACAGAATGATAATTAACGATAAACTAAGAATACCTTTTGAAAAAGAGACATTCCAGTAAAAAAATAAAAGTGTGTAAACATACGTACAAACCCCGCGCCGTTTGTGTGTGCATGCCCATACCCTCGTAGCAGTCCCTGACGGTGTCGAAGTACACGTAGTACTGGTCGTTGGTGAAGAAGAGGAGGCTGAGCCAGCTGTCAAAGGCGTAGATGGGAACGATGAAGAGGATCCTGACAATGTGACGCTGTTCGTTAGGAGAGCTGTAGAAACGCAGGTGCATGTAGATCTGCACAGAGAGGAGTACACCGAGATGTGCGGACAGAAAAGAAACATCAAGGTTAGGAAAGTAAAAAAAAATGACAAGTGAGAAAATAAAAATGGAGAAATGGTCAGTGAGGTACGCAAAAACATTTACATTTAGAAAGACAAAAATCACAGGCGGTTATATTTCCCCGACAGGTGGTTTACATGCTGGAATCAATTACAATTGCATCATCTAGACGTTTCTATGCAATTCGACTTGCATCGAGTACAGTGACAGGTATTAAGGAGCAGGTTGGGGACCGAAAACACAGCCAGTCGACCACCCTAACCACTAGTATGTGCCTGCAATCTGAGGTAATGGTGAATACGCAGCTCACAGAGTCACTTTAGAGAAATGACCCTTTGTCATACTTTTCGGTCAGCTTTTTGTTGCGTTCTGGCCCGCTAGACGGACAGACACTGAGACAGGTCCTACTGAGATCCCCTTTCACCTTTCTCTAGGTGTGTGTCTGCACACCCAGGCACAAACACCAGCTCGGTGTTGTCGCCAAGCAACAACCTGCTCTACTCCGACAGAGTGACTGTGTGTTTTGTATTATGTGTCACCTGTGCCTCCTCCACACAAGACACACGCGTGTATGTACACTCAGGTCGACCGGCCGTCCGCTGTAAGAGGTTTTTTAGAATGATGACTGCAGTCTTCAAATGAGTCAGTTACATCTGTTTAGCTTCCACAAGGGTGACCAATGTGTAAAACCAACCGTTATTTGAACCACATGTAGAATACAGTTAAATTAGGAAAGGGGCTGAATGTCAATTATCTAACTGGCCTGGGGAAAACAACTTACTATAGCATTAGCAAGGTCAATAGCAACAGCCATCCTCTATGATGTTCACACAGAAAACCCTTTTACAGCAGAATAATCTCTTATAGAGCTGATTCTGAGCCTTCGGGTGTTTTGTAGGCTGAAAAGAACTAGATGTTCATATTATTCAGATTTCGGTTATTTTATCTCTTTAGAAATTAATTAAGGAAAAAAAAGGTCCTACAGTTGCCGTTGTTTGAATGAGCTACTACCTGGTGGCAAGTGAGGATGAGCGCTGTCCACACAAAGAACCCGGACACAGCCTGCGCTGCGGGGGTCATGAGAAAGATCGGCTGGTCAGGGCTCAGCAGGGGGACTTCGGGGAGCCAGGAGATGTTGGGGCCCGTGGGGGTCGCCGTGGGTGGGGCTCTGGGCATCACACCCAACGGCACAAGATCCTCCCCCAGCCTCTCTGAGAGGGGAACGTCCCGCTTCCACAACCTGGACATCTAGAAGCCAATGAACATGGACAACAGTTATATCGCTGCGTCTTTGAAAAGGGGACTGTGTACAACTGATAAGCTGACGTTGACCAACCAACCCGCCTTACTACTACTGATACAAGGAACGTCCTCAAACAGTCACTGTACTGTGACTTCAGTGTGAGCTAGCTGTCAACAAAAGAGCCTCTCATGTCACCTATGAATCATTAACCCAGAATATCGATCATATAAATCAGTAATATCATTGTTAAGCATGTAAACTTGACATGTCTGATAGCGGAGATAAGGAATAAAGCAAAGAATGCCATGAATGCATGTCAGGGAGGTACCCACACAGTCATGTTTGCACAAAAAGGTGACTCAGACAGGAGACAAAAAGGTTTTTCTCCTGTTTGAGTCACATTTTCCCAAGGGATGTTTTTCTCTTCTACGTTGAGTGACAGCGGTCAAGTAAGACAAACCCTGGAGGAACCCACAGGTAGAAGAGGGACAAAGCAAGCGCTCGCAGTGTCACACAGAAACAGATGTACGCGCGCAGAAAAAGTGCACGCACATCAAGGCCGGTTCTAGAACCCTCTTGACAGGGTTGGCAGGTGGAGATGTTAGTTGGGCAACTCAACTCCATTCTTTTACAGTAGTTTGTGGAACAATAGCGACGGCACTAAACCCTGCCCCCTTTCCCATAGTTTTTTGTGTTGGGTGTGTGATTTGTGTTGCATTTCATTTGTACTTTTAATGTTGGCCTTATTAGTTCCAGTGTGTTGGGGTACAGATTTCCTGTTTAAATAGAATTCTAACTGCGAATGAAGCCTAATTGGCAAAGCTAAATCTAGGGTGGCCACCACTGCCCGCCCCCTGACGCCAGCCCTGACGTGCGCACACACACACAATAGAAATGTCTTGTCTGCTGATGCAGCATAGCAGCTGCACATCACATTTACACACAGGGTAAGTACATACACACAACCCAAACACACACAAGGTAATTTCATCACAGGGGCTGAGTTAATTATATAATTAAAAAAAAAAAAAACATGCACATAATTAAGTGCGTCTATGAGAAAGTGAATTAGGTTGGTGTCATGCTGTTAGACTACACAAAGACAGAGTGGTGTCACCGTGTCCGTGTGTGTGGCATGGGAGGTCATTCGTATTGATTTGCAAAAGATCAGCAGAACATCATGGAAAATGGAGCTGGAGTGGGTGCATGAGCACACACACACACACACACACACACCAAACAATACACAACTGTCAAACAGCATTGTGCTACAGCAAGGGACATCTGTGTTACATTTGAAAGGCAAAAAAGGTCAGCCACACACACACAAACACACGTGCACACTGGGGGCACATAGAGCAACAGATGGGAGAGGTAGGGAGGGGCCAGACAGGCTGTGTTTATTCATAATAAGAAGTGATAATATTATACATATAATACACATACAAGGGCGTATCATACATATATAGTTAATCAATTATAAGGTTTTCATTGTGTCATGTTTTACAAAAAAAACAATAGTATTCAACATCGTGATTTGTCTGGCTAAAATAAAGTACAAACAAATCATATACAGTGGAAATCATAGTCAAACTTCACGGCGACAAAGACTAAACTTACCTCTGAAAACGTCCTCTCCTTTTATCACTTAACTTGAACCTGAAATAACAAAATAACAAGCGTTTAATTGTGAACGAAATTAAAAATGTTAATTTCTTCACGCGCATCCAACGTCAGTATACAGACTGAACACACCTGCGAGATCTGTTCAACTTCGATCCGAGGATTTTTTCCCGAAAGTGTCTGTATCCCAAAGCAGTAGGCTACACGCTCAGAAATAGCCTAATTCACAAACGGCCTTAATTCCTCCTCAAAGCCATTAATGGAGAAGCCTCCATGTTTAGACCTGTGCACTCGGCGACGGCAACTCGTCTCCTAAACTCTGGGTCTGGCACCCAAAGTATCGACTCCTGTTACTACAAACTCACTCTTGAACTTTAACTAACGTTACCATTTTCATGGGGGTAAATGTCTTCTTTTCTCGCGAATAAGCGGTTTGTATCAGATGTGCGGTTAAAAGGTCTGGCTGATTACATTTAAACGGTAAATGTAGTCATTCTCCTCAACGTCTTTTTGCATTTAGTGAGTCGGTTTGCCACACGAACTCACAATCCCCTCGGATTACCGTAGATGAGCTGCGCTCAGCCCACACCGTGGGACAGATCTGTTTAGCCAATCACAGCTCATTACCTTTAAGAACAAGGAAGTGCGTACAACTCATAAATGTGAACTGATCATGCGCATTGCATTCATCTCTTTCAGTGTATGGAGTGTACAGAACTGGCGTCAACAACAACGCCCCTGCTTAGATGCACAAGTGAACTGTGGTAAAACCTAAACAGGCCTATACATAATACAAGTATATTGCCCCTCTCTTTCTCATACATAAACACCATTTTATTTTCCCATAGATAATAAAGACAGAATTTAAGACCATATAAGTTGTGCATATCTTTATTGAGTCAAAATATACAGAAATATCATAGTAATAAAGTTTAAGCATGGTAAAGAAATGTACAAGACATCAGTTGATTCAATGAACTATCAGTGACACCCATCTCATAATAACTAACTGGCATAACTATAACACACACTAAGCAGGCCTGGGTCAAAAATACTAGCAGGAAATGTAATAGACATTCAGTATCTTATCCAGTGACTTGACTGTAATAATGCAAAAAACATTCATTTCTTACAACCCCTGAAAATATCTCAGTGAAGAGAGGTTTATGATAAAGAAAGAATGATAATAATGAATAAACATAAATTACCATCAGTTGGTATTCGTATCTGTTGTAAAACCCAAACTGCTTATTTTTGGCCACCTTAATCCCATATACACAAATAATAAACAATATAATTAATTCAAGGTAATTCATGATTTGACCCAAGCCTGAATCTGACCTTTGGTGTTTGAAATGCGAGCACACCCGCTATGCCCTCGAGAGGTAATCTCTGCCCCACTCATTTCAGACATTCACCTTGTGGATTTGCACAAAACGTATTTACACAACTTACATGTAAAAAACAACAACAATTTGAATAACAACAAAAGTCAACGACAGGTATACAAATGCAACACCAGACTTGTTCAGCTCCAATACCATACGTTTGGTCTTCCTTCCTTTTCTCTACCTGGAGTGACAAGCTGGACTAAGGCTTATAGGAATACACACACACCCCCATCTCCTAACCTACATCATGATCAACATCTACCTAATTCTATAACCTGACTCTTAACACAGCAGCTAGTGCTAACAGCTAGGAAATGACACATTTTAGCTTCCGTGTTAATGTTTCCAAATTAGGTTGGGATTGCAATGTAGTGTTCCAGATCAATCCACGTACAAATTAGTTGAGTGTACATTTTCAATTGCAGACAGTGACTTTTTTATGATGCAGTGTTGGCTAGACTTCCAAGAGATGGATGTACAAGTGGTAGCCCAGCTCCTTCTCTCAGTTCCCCTTTCCTTCCCTCCTTTCCTCAATTCCCTCTCTCCTGTCATCGCTTTCTGTCTTCCCACTTGCCACTCCTAATCTCTATCAAACACTGCTTCTTCTGGCTCCTCCCCCTCACCCTGTTCTTGGACTCTTGGATTCATTTGTTGAACAAAGGTAACATCAAACTAACATTACTGTTTGAAAGTTGTTTTGACACTGACAGATATTGACAAAATGGAGCTTTGCCTCTCCCACACCTGCACGGCTTCAGACTTTCACATTCATGCCTTCTGCTCCTTTGGCCCTGTTCGAAACACTATACATTACACAATTTCTTCTGCCATAAATACAACAATATTTTTTTACTGCCTCTTGAATTGCAGAATGACATTCTGCAATTGTTTACATATTAACTGTCAATTATGGAAAGCAGAAGCAGCGAAAGTAGCTCTTGAACATTAGCAATTTCACAGTCGAAAACTTTACACTTGGTTTTAAACAAAGTAGAACACCCATGTCCAGATGGAGTCACTTTAGCAATCTAAACCAGAGACAGAATAGCTGGAATAAGTCCTTTTTTTGCACTTTGATGTACTTATTTTTTGTGATTTGAGCCTCTTAGCAGGCGGCAGCCCCAAGAGTTGAGAAAAGCAGTATCAGCCAGTTCTAGACATGTTCCTCTCTCTGGTTTCCATCTTATTTTTATTAGCTTGTTGTTTTTTGCGTTGGCCATTTCTGGTCAGCATTGTTCACATTGTGTACCAACAGTCACACTTGACGCCTTAATTCCCCGGGCCTTTGCACCTTCATTTTCTTCCATCTTCCTCCATTCATTCACATTTTCATCCAACCATTTGAAAAGTTCGTGAAGGGATGTTTGATACCCTACAACTGCTGCTAAACCACAAGAAACGAGAGAGAATATGTTATTTTTCTTTCCTGAAGATTGCATGTAAGAGAGTATTTTAGAAAGGACATTCAAAGGAGAATGGAGAAGTCAATGGGTCAGAGCAAAGTGACATGGAATTCATAAGATGCTACCGGTGTGTTGGTATTGTGTCCATACCTGTCAGCGGCCAGAAGGCCCACCAGGGGGCGCTCACTTAGCCAGGTGTTCAAATGGCACACTGACCTGAATGGGGGAGAGAACAACAAGATAGATGTAAGAAATTATAAAAGAAAGGCTCTTGAGAGAAAGAGGGTAGGGAACCCTTAAGACACCCGTCTGTATGCTGCTAAATATTTTTTAAACATCAATCATCAATATGGTTATACAGTAACGCATCATATACATGAATACACCAACATATAACTTCTGTTTTGCATAGACACCAGAAGAGAATACTAACTGGGGATTTATCACATAACACAATGCACTTTGGTGGACAGTTTTTCATCCGTAGAGTATAATTAGAATTTCACAATTCCTATATTAAAATACTTTTATTCACTTGTCCCCAGCTAAGAGCGCCTAACTCTCATAGTGATACACTATTCAATCAGAAGATATTGAAAATTGGATCATTTAAATGTAATTGCAGTGTTGGGGATATATTTACAGTGAACAGTTAGCAGACACCTCGCTGGTAGAACTGGTTCTTTTGCTAAACAAAATTCAAACGTAAACATTTGAGCTGAAGATAACAGGGCAGTTCTTTTTGTAGCCAAAGTCAGGCCTCGGCCTGTTTTTCCTGCAGTGAAGAAAATATTTGCGTTGAGTCATAGATTTCAGGATGGCCTGCAGAAGAATATCATTTTTGTTTGCGGTGCCAACGACATCATTACTACCTGTGATGCAGTGATGCGTGATTGGTCAAGGCGTGCATTTAGGTCAGAGGAGGAGACGTTGGCAGGGGCCCCGCGGTGAAGCCTCATGGCCACTTTCCTCTCACGCTCGGCACGGGACGCAGCCTGGGGAGACCGGTTACCTAAACATACACACATTTTAAATCCATCTGAACTCTACCAGAGCACACAGTATTGCCTGTCTACCTCCAAAGTTACAGTCCAGAATTTGTACATTTACAGCTTGTGAGTCATGTGCCATGCAACAATATCCGGAGATCACGTTGTTCACTTAAAGGTATAGTGCGTAGAATCTAGTATAAACAGTAAAACCTCTAGTATAAATAGTGGTTTCATATCTTTCTACCTACATGTAAAAAAAAAGTTCAACTGTTGACAAATGTACTCATCGTAAGTCGCTTTGGATAAAAGCGTCTGCTAAATGCTGTAAATGTAAATATAAATGTACATGTATGTACACTTCGCAGTTCAGAAAAGCAACTTCCTGTTTTAGCCGGAGTGTGAGTTACCTGACTGCTGGACACCACGGGGGACTGGGTTCACAGGGTTGGCTGCCTCGGGGCCGTTCCGAACCCTGTTGCCGGCAGAGGGATTTGGACCGGGGGGCAAAGCACGGCCTCCTGCCCCCCTGTGGCCTCCCCCTGCTCTGTCCTCTCCCTCTTTCCCCTCCCGTCTCTCCCGTTCTCCATCCTCCGCTGTCCTGCTGGCCCCCTGAGAAAAAGAACAAGGGAAAAGTACATTTCCATACAGACTAGTAACTCTGTGTTGGGTGTGAAACTGATAATCTGAAGTGCTTTGTGTCCAAAAAGCACTGGAGATCCCAACTAAGCCATGAAGTAAAACAGTTACATTTAAACCCCCAATGCCCCCGGTGGCTATGAGATGCATTTCGGGATAATTTCAAGATATTATTACGACAAGAGTCATTTTATCTTCAATGATGCATATATTTCTCCAATGGTACATTGTTATAACCATGTTGGAAACATGGTTGTTTATCTAGTATATTTGTCTGGCTGGTGTTTTGTGTGTGACCACATTTATGTAGCAAAAAGGAGTTGTTCATATCTGGTTCTTGACTTCATGACTCATTGATGTCCATTTCGGAATACGGGCCATGGGCCATAAAACGGTCGAGAGACACTGTAGATGAAGACAGACAGCCAGAGGTGGTTTTGAATCTTGAGGACTGAGGACTGAGCACATGTCACTGAAGGAGGGAACTTACAAACTTGAGCGTGTTCCAGTCGAAGACATAGTCGTAGGAGAAGCCCTGGCGGTGGAACAGGTTCCTGAAGATCTGTCTCAGGAAGGAGTAGTCTGGCTTGTCATCGAAGCGTAGCGAGCGGCAGAAGTTCAGGTAGGTGGAGAACTCAGCTGAGAGAAGCATACACATACATACACGTACTATAAAAAACATTGTATGTAATAATATTAATAATATAACAAGGGTGACAGGAATAGAAAACTACTGTACACATGTAAAAGAAAGAGTAAAATATAGGTGTAAGTATATACAGTACATATAGTAAATATATAATATAAACTGTATATAACCTACAGTATATATAAGTCTATGAGTGTGATAATCTCAACAGAATTGAATTTAGTCAGGTTAAGAAAGGAAGCAAAAAACATCTACCACTGTTCCAGCAGCAGAGGACCAGCCTCTCTACACAGTAGCCATGTTAGCGGAGGGACAGCTCTCTCTCTCTTCCTAAATGTGTATGTCACGATCCTGCCTGTTCCCTGGTCTTGTTTTCCCCTAAGTCTGTTTTCTTGTTCCCCAGTGTGTCTGTCTGTTTCCCTGTGTTCTCCCTGGCCCCGCCCTTGCTCCGCCTTGTCTCCTTTTTTGGTCCTTTCCCTCGTTGTGCCTTCACCGCCCTCACCTGTGTCTCGTTCCCCCTGGTGCATTTAGTCTCTGTCTTCCCTTGTCTCAGTGTAGGTTCGTCTGTTGTTGTTGCCTGGTGTTAGTCCCTGTCTTTGTGGAATCCTTGCCTTGTGTTAGTTTTTGTTTATGGACCTTTTCTGTTTTGTTTGCTCCCTGGCCTTGGGCCTTGTATTTTAGTTTGGACCTTTTCTGTTTTTCTGTTTACCCCTGAACATTAAAACCCTGAATACCACTGCCTGCATCCCCGCACTCTGTTCTGCGTTTGGGTCACCACCCTACACTCCGCCTGACAGTGTACTCACAGGGGTAGCCCTTGCAGAGTATCTCAATGGGGGTGGACATCTTTTTCTCGCTGATCCGTTCGTATTTCTGAGGCTTGGTGGCGGCCTTCAGCCCCTGCCATGGCAGGGAGCCCAGGTTGAAGTACATGAGGACGTAGCCCAGAGACTCCAGGTCGTCCCTCCTCGACTGTTCTGTGGGGACGGAGGGGGGGGGAGGGGGTGGAATGAGTATGAGATCAAAAGAGGAAGGACAGGATGTAGGGAGGAAGGTTATGGAGAAGAGGAAAATAAATAAAGAATCGTTTTTACCGGCGTTACAGGAAACATGTTGTGTATATAGAATTATTACTGAGGATATATAGAATGCATTAGTATTTTTGATACAAAATTAAAGGATGAAGCGGTCGGAGAATCTGAAAGTCCAGGCCAGATCAATACAGACTCACACATAAAATCTATTGACTTCCTTCTGTGATGACACAGAGAAAACCCAAAATAGAAAACACACACACACACACCCACGCAAATCTCATCATTGTAATTGCATCAAATGTAACTTGCCCTACAGCTGGCATTCAGTTTGGCGTGTGTGCGTGCTTTCTTACCAATGCCCAGGTGTGTGTTGATGGAGGCGTAGCGGGCGGTGCCCGTCAGGTTCTTGTTCTCGCGGTAGGGGATGTGCTGGTGGGTGCGGGCGTCCCGGTACTTCTTGGCCAGGCCGAAGTCGATGATGTAGACCAGGTTGCCCTTCTTGCCCAGCCCCATCAGGAAGTTGTCCGGCTTCACGTCCCTGTGGATGAAGTTTTTAGAGTGGATGTACTCAATCCTGCTGATCTGGGGAGAGGAGAGGAGGGGAGAGGAGAGGAGGGGAGAGTGGAGGAGAGGAGAGGAGAGGGGTGTAACCATGACAATAAAACACAAGATCAATGGTAGATTAGGGAAAGAGGTGCTAGTTTGAGATTAAACCATGATCTATGCATGATAAAAAGCTCATGAAGCTCTGCGGTCTGGACCTCAGTCAAGCATAAGTTTGTGGTGTGGGTAGGGATTGATTTCTGTCATGGTTTTGGAAACAAAATAGGTATTTCAAAGGTAAGATTTCAAATGATTCATTTAGTTTCAGTTCCAAAAATAGCCACACACTTTTATTGAAACAGAAATATGATCCATCTGGAGATCTGGAGATCATAACATTCTAAGAAAGCTTAAAGCTCAAGTTCAAAAACTTCAGTCGTTTCAAAAATCCCTTAAACATATGTTCAGACTGTGACAAACATGTCACACGCTTTATCCTGTTTTCAACCTCTCTTTTTCCTGCATCTATATTTGTTTCCTATGTCAATTGTCAAACCCTTTCTAATAAACCTACTCATTCCTATGAAGATGATGATGTGTGCATTATGGACACCACCTCATCTTCAATCAATAGAAAAACAGAGTGCAAAATGTTAAGATATCAGAGTATGTCTCACAGAGTAGGCGTCCACATCGGGTTATTAAAATGTGCCTCTCCTTAAGACTGAAAATATGGCAATAAATGGAACCATCACAGCATTATGAGTTTACATTGGTGTTTTGTCATTGTCATCACCAGCTGTTCAGCTGCTTCTTCAGATTTCAACTTTTAAGGATTAATTTAATAATTCCATTTTGAATCCTTTCAAGAAACCATCTAAAAGGAATATCTTTTTAGCACAGAACACTGTTGTGTCGAGGCCTGCCAGGTAATGCCACGTGTACCAGTTTCCATTACACTACATTACTCATGTGTGAGAGATGCATACTGTTTGGCATCCATGCAATGTGACTGGACAACCCCAGAATCACCCCCGGCTTCTGTTAGAACTTGTTAGAGCATGAACGCTGCATGTTGTATGTGTCACTAGCTGTTTCTAGCGTAGTGTGTTACCATCTGGTCAGCCAGCAGCAGCACCGTCTTCAGGCTGAACTTCCGGGAGCAGAAGTTGAACAGGTCCTCCAGACTGGGGCCCAGTAACTCCATCACCATTACGTTGTAGTCGCCCTCGGCCCCGCACCACTTTATAGACGGGATTCCCACTGGATAGGGGAAGAGGAGGCAGGTCAAAACTTTAGTTTGTTTTGTTTTCCTGTGACCCAATTAACTGCGACAGAGAAATATTTATTAATCTAGTGTCTAACGTTTTTATTAATAACCATGACTAGTGAATGGTTGTTTGGAAGCAGGGTGGGCTGATATTCAAGTCAATACAAATAGACTTGTACAGCCCTTTATCTCATCACAATTCAAAAAGAGCATGACCAGCAGCACATTTTATTCAGGAAATGTATATGCCCTTAGATTCTAGAATTTATTCTTTATGTTTAACCCTGGGAAAGAACACCAAGGAAAAGACTTCCAGGACAATTTAATCAATTTAATCTGCTGGTTAGTGAGGTCCCCACTATGTAGCCTACATTATACACTAGCTAGCTGTCAAGAGGAAGTTTCCTGTTAGGCTAGAGCAATAAAAAAAACGCATATCAAACTATTATAAAAATGCCTACACGCTTCCCCTCTCCATTCCACAGTGGTCATGAATGGCAGACTTACCTCCACCTTGCATCATCTTGTAGAACTTGCTCTCGATGTGAAGCTGTGGATGTTTGGTCTTCACACACTCCAGCTTGATTGCCACTTCCTCCCCTGTAGCAATGTTAGCACCTGGAGAGACAAACAATAAAGAACTTTAAGAAATATTTAAGAAAAATTACTTATTTCAAGGAATCATATCAAGTAAAAATGTCTTACACTGTTGGCAGCCAGATTCATGTCTTTTAAATATAGTAAAAAAATAGTAAATTTAAGAAAGATTTGCTTACTTTTGGCAGTGTTTATTTTGCAGTGCATCATTAAAGGTACATTCCTCGAATATGTTCTAGCACCACTAGAATCCAAATTTTTTTCTCGCAGCTCACTACATACTGTATGTTTAAAACACAACTGCACATTAATGTCTGTAGGGGGAGGGGTAGAGAAGGGTGGAAACCTGGGAGCAACATAAGGGGAGGAGGAGAGAGTTTTAGGAGGTACAGTATCTCTTGTTTTAACAGTCCACAAATTTTTTTTGGAGAGGAGAGATCAATTATTTGGTTTTGGGGAATGGTTAGGCCTACAAATGCAAAGGAATTTATGCACACAATCTGAACCAGGCCAAATGCTTACCGAGGTAAATGTCTCCAAAAGAACCACTTCCTATCTTCCTTCCTAGGCGGTACTTGTTGCCCACCCTTAACTCCATGGCTGCTTGGCTTTTAGTCACTGAAGGGTAAAACACATACACACGCTGGTATCAATCACTCTAGCAATCAATAGAGTAGAAGGAAGCTGGTGCAGAGTTGGCGAATTCAAATGCAAGAGTTACTGTACTGCTGTACATTTAAAAAAAAAAGAAAATAATGAAAGCTACAATGAAAAAAACTGGCAAGAATATGTAATGAACATGGGAAACAGATCTAACAACGTGAAAGTGTGAAACGGCATCATCTGTGTATTCTGTCTTCAGAGATAAAATTCCCATAGTGCTACTTCCACAGATGTCGGAAAAGTAAATACCCTCCATGCAAGTATAGGCTAATGCAATATAATAATGTATTTAGATCCCTAAATTAGGCTTGTTCAGCATCTCAGTCACTTCACCCAATGCAGCCATTGCCAATTCCTTTTCATGTGGGTATGGTTTAAAACTGTAGATCGTTTCTGCCATTTTTTTAAGGATTTCACTCTTCTGTGACCTCTTTAACTTCAGCAATTTTCCTGATTCTTCATAAACGCGATTTCCTTCTTCTAGTATATGCTCCATTTCATAA
>JAODLI010000011.1:181381-201654 GCA_027575585.1 Percopsis omiscomaycus | reverse complement strand
CAGAGTTCGTCAACAAACTGGCTTCCTCAAGGGGGAACACGAATTCCTAAAGGGAACTGAATCGGCTGCAACACCGGCGAACAGCGAAAACTCATGGACCTTCCTCCACCGTCAATGTCCCGGGCAAACATGCATTATGGGAAATGTAGTTAATCCAGGAAACCCGCCGATAACGTTACACCGTTGTAAAATGAAGTAACGTAACGTATTTGTCACATATTTAACAGCTTCTAAAGTTACAATTACTTGGATTTTTAAACTATTTACAACAAATATTCACTGTGCACATTGTACAAATGTATTCCCAGTTCCACATTTAAGACTATCGAAATTAAATTAAAAAAAACACAACAAAAACAACATTAGAGTTACTTACCAAATCAGAGGTGATGATAAGATGGCGCTTAAGAAAACGAGGGCAATAAGACTAATGATAAAAACGGAGGTGGTGGTGGTTTAAAAAGTGCACATTGCAAACAAATTAAAACAAATTAAACTGTGTTCCACATCCACACATCAAGACAAACTCAAGATGGCTGACTCAGCTTTCCTGAGGGAGAGATGACCCACCAACCAGAACGTCATGATGTCGATAACGTCATGACACTACCTAAACTTTTTGAGCGTTCCACACAAATTACCTATAAAATATTGAGCCCTCTTCAATTAAAGTGGCATAAATCTCAACAGAGCTCAACACTTTATAGTTTGGTCAACTGCATAACGACATTTGACTGTTATGACCTTATTACTTATGAGCTAGTACAACTGTTTGGGATTACAGTGCACCAATGCATAGGTGATTTGCATAAATGCATAATGTTTGAGTGCTATGATAAAATAGGTATGAATCCTCTCCCCCCTCTGCTTGTCAACAAGGCTGGTTGGTGGCGTGTCTATTATCCTACCACAGATGTGCCAGTTGAAAGTGGCAGTGAAGTGTTTGACATTGTACGGAAAGGCCAGTAGCGAAGTGGTTTGTTTTAGCAATGCTGTAAATCCAGAAGCCTACAACCCAAACATTTAGAGAGAATGTTGGATTTGGGCGGACAAGCTATTACACTGCACGCCACATAGGCTGATTATCTCAGCGATAGTATCACGGGTTTTGGTGCTTATCCTTTTCGACCAGAGAACTCGTGACTGTTTCTCACCAATAGGCCGTTAATCTGGCTTCTGTTACAAAACGGGCACTCACTGTGATTGCAAAGCAACAACACAAAAACGTGATATATTAGATCCAATGCTAACTGCTCTGGACCGAAAACACAAAATATATGGATCAGTTGGTCGTTTATATTCATAACCGCACCCTTGCTATGGGACCTATCTAAACCAATTTTTCTGTCTGTCGACTTTGACTCTTTACTTGTCTACCGGCCTTGTCATATACGACCCCCTGTCCCAGACACCTCGAATAGCCCACCGATTGAACAACGATCCAGTCTCCTCCTTACCTTATTATGACTATCTTCGGGGACCTCTTGCCTCCGTAGTGCTGAACGAAGGGTCGTTGGCACCATGGACAGCGACGCACAGACGTGGGCATTTAACGGATCACACCTTGCATGTCTTGACCCAGTCTCCTTAACCCAAAACACAGCTAAATCGAGCAAATCTGGATGCTCCTATTACCCGAAGGACACTCTTTTTTTGGGAGGAAAAACTCGTGAAACCAGACCCGTTTCTTTCCTGCCCTCCTCCCCTTTCTTGCTTGCGCTCTCTCTCCTCTAACCCCCCTCAGTTTACACCATTGAGAATATCAATGATGTCATCCACAGACTTGCAGAGATGCCCGGATCGCCTTAAAGCCACCGCGCAGCTGTTATGGTGCTGGTGACGTGTGCATGACCACGCCCTCTCTATCCTATTGCAAGTTGTGGGGGCAGGATAGTCTAGTGGTCTAGGTGTTGGACTCCCAGACTGTAAGCATCCTTGAGCAAGATGCCTAACCCCTACTGCTCTGTGTAATCCATTCCAATGAAAGTCACTTTGGATAAAAGCATCTGCTAAATGACCTAAATGTAATTGTAAGTTGCGTCTGCTCTCTGGGCCATATAGAGCACTACGGAGGCAAGAGGTTCTTGAAGAGCCTGTCATAATCAGGTAAGGAGGAGACAGGATCGTTGTCCAATCGGTAGACTATTCGAGGTGTCTGGGACAGGCCGGCAGAGTCAAAGTTCTTATGTCATTAATATAGTTGAATATGAAGGAATCTATGACTCCTGGAGTTGAAAGGAATCCTCCACACAGGAAAACAGTAGGCCTACATGTTGCCCTTAAACCATACATCGACTAAACTGCCCTATGATTACCATTTCTGAACATAAAGGCTATGGTGTCCACAAACAGCCTTCTCGAATTAGTAGGCTACTGTGATCAGGCATGTTCAAATGTTTCTGCAAGTTACACTTAAGAGCACAGGTAAGATACCAGTTTCAATCCCTGTGTTTACTGGGATTGGATTTGGGTAGGAGAATTGCATTGGAATTACCCCAATTACGGTTTAAATACTTTGGGGGCCTTGGGGAATGTGGGGTGTAAGAGGGGCAAGGACTTTCAAACCTCCAGGGTAACTCCAGACACAAGGTGAGAAGGGTCCCTTTAAATACCTGCAGGAAGTGTTGACTAATTTAAAGGGTGTAATTGAATGAAGTCATGCTAGGTGTCCTTTTGCCCTCTAGAGCAAAGTGTTATGTTACTGTAGGTTGTGCTGGACAGTTCACAGAAGCATTTCAGTGTGCAAGCCATTGAGGTGTTTAAGAAAGCAAGTTTTTCTGCCTCCGACTCCCAACAACACACGACTAAAAAACAAAACAAAAACAATCACGCTTCAATTCAACCTTTATTATCTTGATCTTTTCTGCTTTAAATTAATTTCCTTTTTGTAACATCCGAGATAAACAAAAAGTTCCCGAACAGGAGTGATAACAAAGAGTGACTTAATTTAAATTGATACATTAACAAAAGAAAAGAAAAATATAGCAAAACAAAAACGGGTAACGTCTTTTAATGTGTCTGTAAAACACTGTTCCAGCTCAGCTTGGTATGGATACATTTTGGCATCACGGTTCAAATGCCTTCAGTTGCTTGCTTTTTAAAAAACAAAAAATCATACTCTTATTATTGCATTTGGACAAAAATATATATATATAAAACAGGGGGGAAAAAATGCAGCTAAAAAACAACTTGAAAGATAATATGCATTAGTGCCAACGTTTTTGAACTTCCACTGTACACAAGTTACAGACAAGGTCATAGCATAACATAAAGAGGTCAGTGTTCCAAGGGCAAAAGAAGGGACATCTCTGGATTCACACAATGTTCCACATTTAAAAAAAAAAAAAAAAAAAAAAAAAGCCGACGTACGTACAACAAAGCGATACAATTTTGCTTGTCACTTTTTTTTTTTTTTTAAAGAGCAGTGTATAACTGGTAAGTAAAGAATGCGGTGGCCGGACGCGCTTGTGGTGGGCGGCCGGTGGACATTACCCAAGGCCTCTACTGTCGAAACACTTTGTGTAGCAGCTGTGTGGTGCACTTCTGGGTCAGAAATGGAGGGATTCTATGTGATGTACCACCGAACCCAGAGATATCTACAGTGCAAGTTTGGCTAATGTTGTTTTTACCCTGGATGCCATATTGATGCCATTTCTCACCCAAGGCTAACATTTCGGTACCTAGCAACAAACGCTCTCCGCTAACAGCTGTTGGGCCGGGGAGGGGAGGGTTGCACTCCTTCCTTTGTTGGGAGTGGGAGGCTGCCCCCGAATCCCGCCCCCCCTACCCTGCTTGCTTTTGGGCTTACAATCTTGAGAAGTCGAAGTACGCCAGCTGGGTCTGTGAGGGCTCAGTCCGCAAGTCTGAATATTTGAGATTCGACCATTAAATAGTAATACAAAAACATTGTGGCACACTAAAAACAGCAATAGCTGAACTTGTTCATGTACGACTCTGGCTGAGCCGGTCTGGAGTACATGCCTGAGCGAGAGGGTCTCTGAATGCAGATGGTGGGACTTGAAGTACAAAGATAGGAGCTATCCAGTTTGAGTCTTAAGAGTCTGATGGATTTTCACCCCGCCCCCCCCACCCCCCAGTTCAAGTTTTGTAGTTGATGTCTTCATTTAAAGGTAAAACATGTAAATATGAGAAAATAACATCTGCATATACTCTGTGCATGTGTGTGAGAGACGGAGACAGTGCATCTGCGTGTTAGAGACCAGTGTAGCCGGCATTCGCGTCATCCATTTCTTCGAGTAAATACATGAACATATGTATGACAATATGGGTTTAATATGAGCGTGACCTGTGTTAGTTTGTGGTGTGTGTCAGTCACTCAGATAGAGTCAGCGCCTCCACCCAGCAGGTCCCCTGGCAGCAGTGCAGCAGGACTACCCATCTGGTGTCGGTCGTCCAGTGCTGGGGACCCCCAAAGGCTACTGCCCGGGTACCCTGCTCCCCCCATCCCTCCCCAGAGACCCTGCCTCCCGGCCTCCATGCCTCCAGCCCCTCCACCGCCGTTGTTGTTGTTGTTGCTCCACTGGGCGAAGATGCCCAGGCTGGGCCCCTGACTGCTGGCGGGATCGGGGGTGCTGCCTGTGCCTTCCAGACTCTGCCAGCTGGAGCTGGAGGGCCCGGAGCCGACACTCCCTGGCGCTCCGGAGCCCGGGGCCCCGTCAACGCCTCCTGCTCTGTCGCTGCTTCCTCCGTTACTGCCGGCCCCCACCGCTGAGCTTCCAGAGGAGCACGATGTGGTTCCTCCTCCTCCTCCTCCTCCTCCTGCTTGGGAATGTGCAATGTAGCGAGCCACCTCCTCCTCGCTCACAAACTCTGCCAAGATGGTGGTGTTGCCCAGAACACACCTGGGAAAAAAAAACAGCAATGCACAGCTAATGATGCATGAAATCACTTTATGGAAAAACATACAATTTTAATTCCCCAGTGAAACAAACAGCACAGCATGAAGCCGCTTAGATGCCAATGTGGGTGTACTGGCAGGAAATCTATCAGTTACTATGGTAACAGACACTGTAGTGATGCTGCAAGTACAGTGAAAAAGAACTGGGGCTGCTATCCATCTTATTTTTGCAAAAAGGACATTTCCAGGTGTCACTCCCAAGAGATAAATTGTTTATCCAATTTTTTTTTTTAATTTTCCCTGTTTTGAATAAAAGATGAGGAGGGAGCGAGGTTTAAGCTATGTGGCTTTAAAGTAGAATTCAAATTCTCTTAAATCCTTAACTCTATAGCTTCCTTCCCTCAATATCAAGTAATCCTGACGTTCGCCATAAATTAACCCTCGTTCGCAGTGGGCACTAGATCGGTAACTCAGTGGAATTCATCCACCGTTTCTCAAAAGCATACATTGAACGTGTCTACAAAGCAGATAACTGCGGTTAGAACGTATTTTCTGCAGTTATTATAGAATTTAATTTGAGGTAACCACTGTATAAAACCTAGGTCAAACACTACAAGAATTTGATTGTTGAAAGTGGAGTAACTAAAAAACAGTAGACTACCAGCAGAGACAGCGTTGAGCTTTGTAGACAAGTATGTTTGAGAAACAATAAATCCATGGCGGATGAAAATACAGACACCGATAAGGAGAATTACTTTTTTGTCTGAACATCAGTGTGAAGACCTAAAGAGATTTCCAAAATCAATATCCCAAAAACCCTGCTCCCTCCCTCTGGAGCCCCCCATTAGCGCCATTGACCACCTATTGTTAGGTTAGAAAGTTAAACAAAATGGTGCATAATGTGTGCGATTCTTACATGTGCAGGGCGCTCTGGGCCTTGGCTGCTTCCTGTTCGGAGCTGTAACGGATCAGAGCGGTGCCCTGGGTCAGGCCAAGGTGAAAGGTCAGCAGGGGGCCGTGCTGCATGCAGATGGTCCTTAGGGTGGAGCCGTCAATCTAAAGAGAGAGATGGATGATGACGGGCTTAGGCAATGGGGATTTTGTGTAAAGCGGGGGTTCTCAAACAATGTCCCTGGACTTTAAGAAGATGCCTCTTCTATCCATCTATTGTATGAGAGATATATACACACATACCGAGTTGTGTGAAATCAGTTAGTTGACAGAAAACTGACCACTAACAAAGTGGGTGTGTGCATACCTGTGGCGTAAGATTGCTCAGCACCAGCCAGCAGCTTCCACGGGCACTGCCATCACTCCAGGTAGAGCCTGTACAGAGGGTAACACAGCGACAGATCAGTCTTGCATACCGATCTAATGCCGCCCCCCCCTTCCCCCCCCCCCAAGCCTCAACACATGTCAAAATGAATTGATCAGTTTATCCGTCTGCTTAATGTTGTAAGAAGATTGCATGGCTGGACATGGCTGGAGATAAAGCACATTAACCAAAACACCACAAGACGCTACATGCACGTAAATAATTACCAGTGGTGGCTGAGCCGCCGCCCCAGCCCCTGCCGGCCAATCGTGGCCCTCCCCCTGCCCAGGGAGAAGGCGATGACTGCTTCTGACTGGCTAGCCCCGGCGGTGGGCGAGACTGGCTTTGGCTGCTGCCACGAGCTTTCCAGGGCTTGTTGTGTCCAATGGGCTCTGGGGGCCAGCTTGTCTTATATTCTGTGTACTTTGCTGAAAAGGAACCGCAAATAAACAAGTGAAAAGGGGGAACAATTAGTGAAAGAGTCCCAAAAAGAGAGAAAGCAAAAGAGTTTTCATATTCGACATGAATACCTGTATTGTGTGCATTGTTGAGGGGGTTGTCTGAGGCACTGTAGGGCCAGGCAACACGTGAAGGCAGCAAGGTGTTCAGGGGAGGGGTGGAATCTGCACACGATATTCAGCAGCCACCATGAATAACTGCATATGATCAGTCACTAAAAGCCGTGGTGTTCTATCAGGCAAGTAGGTAACAAAAGGAGGTGGACAGCCTACACGCCATCTCAGCAGCGTTTACCTGCATTGTCTTGTAGCAACTGATGATCCGAGTCATTGAGGCTGGGAGACGCCGAATGTCCCATCATGCTCCCCGGGGTCATGTAAGGGTCAGATTCGGGGTCGACGCGGTCGATTCCCTTCCAAGGCACGCCTGGCTGGAACTCTGGGATGTGAGACATACTGCGGTGAGCTGAGGCCGGTTGATACCGTTCTTCGATTGGTCACCATCAATGAACAGCGTTCTTCAACCCAAAACCCTTGTTTGCGCCAGCGCAGTTTCAGTTACATTTACTTGTTTCTTCCCCATGGCACTACATGCGTCCCTCAAAAGCTTGTGTTGCCACTCACCGGGGGGCCAGCTGGTGGTGGTGGCAGCTTTGGAACCCATCTTGTTGCCAGGGGTGCGATGCCAGTTGTCGTTCAGCACCTCCCCACCCAACATGTCATACTGAGAGTAGGGAGAGCTACCAGGCATCTTGATAGGGGTGATCGGGCCTGTGAAATGGAGGGAGTCCACAATCCCATCAGCTCTACCCAAATAAGTGTTGCATATACTGTATACAACGCCTCTACTTCACACATTGATGAATTTTGGTTTACAACTACATTGGCTCTATACTACTCGGCAGGTGACACCTTACCATTTTTGTGCAGGACACTCTCTGGGGGGGAAGGGTCTGCGGGTGACTGTGCCTCCATCATCCATTTGAAGCGGGACTGTTGACCCCCCAGGTCCTTCATACCGCCAGGAACCCCCATGGCAGACCCTCCCAGGTCTAAACCTGACAGGTTGACACCAGAACCAAAACCTGTCCCGGGGAAGATACATTTTGTTATCACTGTAAACCATTTTTAGTGTAAACACAGTGGCACTAAAGGAGCTCATCAACTGCTATTTCAACCAATTACTACGACACTAACCAGAATATCCCCCATGAGTTTTCTGGTGCAGGTCTGCAACAGAGACCCCAAAGCTGGGATGGGGCAGTGAATCAGGCCCAGGCAGTTTTGGACCACCTGCACCTCCAACTCCGATGTGCGAGGGCGAGAGCTTGGAACTGCTCCCTAATCCCCCAACCCCTGCCTGCTGCTGCCTCTGTTGCTGGAGCACGGCCATGATCCTGGCCAGCTGAGACAATTAGATACAGTTAGCTGTCATTTTAACAAAATAAACACAAGCGTTTAAACAATGGGGGGGAGAAATGATAGGTATAGGAGGTTGGGAGAGAACATTTTGGTTAATACTGCTAAACAATATTCATCCAATATGCAGACTTGAGGTACCGAAGCTATACAGTCAGTTTCACTTTAATTGCTGTGCTCCTCTAGGGACAAGACATTATCTGATTCAAGCAAAGAGTGAAATAACAGTCAACAGTACCTGAGGGTCGGCCTGCTGGCGGACATTCTGGGGGAACTTCCTCTGGTTCTGCAGAAGCTGTTGCTGCTGCTGCTGTTGTTGAGGCTGCTGGAGAAGAAGTTGGCAGGCCTGAAGGAAGGAAGGATTGTGAGTTATAGTCCTAACAGAAGAAATAAGAGACTGTTGAGAAACCAACATGTGAGCTCTAGAGGGCGGTACTGGAGCCTCACCAGTTGGAACTGGATGTGCGGTGGGTAGATGCTGCTGAGCATGGCAATGTGTTGGGGGGAGAGCTGCGGTGGGAACACGCCTCCTCCCGCCACCCCCGCCACTCCTCCCGCTGCCCCTACACCGGCTGCACTCCCGCTGGGAGGCGGCATCTGCTTCAGCATGGAGCCCGGCACCTGAAGACAGCAACGGCAGTGGGGCACGCCCGTTACCGCTGGAACAAGTCGGCGTTTGGTATCCAGTAGCCACGGCATTAGCGGCGCGCCCCTCCCCAACTAACATGGACTCTTTAATTCTCCCTCAGTAATGGGCCTGTTTATACAATTGGCTGAATCAGTCGGTGTTTAAGAACACACTGGTCTGTTGGTGAACATACAAGGAAAATGGATGGCCTTTCTTGGAAAACATGTTTAATCTTTGCCGGAAAATGACTCAACACTCTAGAGAGTCAAGACTAGCCGACAGGGATCAAGCACCCTCTCAGCTCAGAAGATAACTGCAGTTTTTACATACAACAGAGGAAATAGATTTAACCGAGGCTGAGTAAGATTTATAGAGGCACCTGTGGTGACAGGAACTGATGAGGCACTTGTGCTCGTATCCCTGGGGATGGGTTTATGGGTGGCACACTTGGCTGGTGTCTTGACTGGGCCATACCCCCGCCAATGCCGAACATGTTGTGACTGCCCTGGAATCATGGGAAGGGGGGTATTCAAAAAAATCATAAGATGATGAGTTAAGGGGTTGTCGAGACGAAAACACCCTCTCGTTATAATTACAGAAACCGACAGGCACACTAAATGAGGATGGCAGTTTCAACATATTTTTTTTTAAATGAATACAATAGGAACAAAATAATCTTTTATAACCATTTACTATGGTGGAAGCAATAGTGTCGTTCAGAAGGAAAATGAGGAACTGTTATCTTACTTGTCTAAGGGGGAAAGTGTGGCTGTAGAGGGGGTGGGACTTGTAGACAGTAGGTGGAGAGTGCAAAGAGCAGGGACCCTCCTCCCCAAGGCACCCATCCTGATTGGTGAAAGGCAAGGTCTGTCGGCAGCGACAGCCAATAGGAAGTTGCCAAATTTGGGTGGTGCGGGGTGAGGGTGTTAAACAAGAAAGACAAAAGAAAGGACACGAAGGGGGGGGGACAAAAGACAGTTAACAAGACAAAAGACACACATAACACACAGGGGCGACGCAGAAGGGGGGGGGGGCTCACCTTGTCGTAGTAAGATCCAGCGTCGCTGGGTCCCAGCTCCTTGGAAACGGGCGAACGATAAGACACCGCGCCTCCTCTCCCTCCTTTTCTTATCTCTCCGTTGTAGTCGTTCATTGCCATGCCTCTCTTCTCGGCATCCATCTTCTTGTCCTGGAGGGGCCCTGGAGCTAGGTCGAGGTTCCTGCCACTGGGATCGTCTCCCTGCCCAAAAGAAGAGACCACATTAGTGGAGGATGCTGGCAACCCACTGGGATTAAATAATGGCTATAAAGCCAAATAAACCATCCGAAATATACATTTCCACCTCCAGAAATGAGCTCAATAGCTTAATGGTAAAATTATTATAGTACACACAATGCAATTTAAAGGTTGAGTGCTGCAGCTATCTATATCTTGAATACCTTCTTTCTGAAATAAAAAGTTGGAGTATGTATAGGGGAGGGATCTTGATCAGCCTAGTTGAGTGCCCCTTCTGTAACACTGTAGAAGCTATTGCATTTTAAATAAATAAAAATATATATATGAATGCCATTTTGGAAATTTAGGAGTTGTAGGTTCAGATGAGTGTGCTTGAATAGCTAGGCCTATAGCACCTCCTGTGCCGTATGCCAAATATATTTACCAAGAAAAGCGAATGTGCTTTACAGAACTTTATTGAAACTATGTTTGGTAAAAATAGAATATTTCTTTTGGTGTGGCGGCAATAATTCTGCCGTGGCGCAGCGCCACACCTAAATCAATGCAGAGGAATCACTGGTATGACTGTAGGGGGAGAAGTGCAGAATAGTGAGAACTTTCAATAAAAGGGCAATTTCGGACCACATTTAAATCAAGTATAACTGCAGACTATGGGGGGGGGGGGAGATGGTTACTTGTTTAATTTTGACCTAGCCACTGTTGCTGGTAGATAAAGAATTTAGTTTGACGACCTGATTATTATTACCAGGACTGCTGTAATGCAACCAGTAATGCAACCAGCCTGCCAACAATGCAGACTGGCTTCCATTCAGGAAGCCTGCTAATATTTCACTTTGGCCACATTGCTCCAGTTCCCAGCCACAGTGACATAGCCATGTCATGAAATTGCTATTGATGTCAATGAGAAACACTGAATAGAGTAAGCAAATGATTTAGAATGCACTCTATACACTTTGCCTCAGGGTAGGAAAACTCTTATCCACCATAGAGACTAATAGTCGCCAACCTGCAAAGGTCTCTTTCACCATTATGTGGCTGCTAAAATCATGACTTTTGGAATGGCTTGTTACAATATCAGACGCTTGTAGAAGAGAGAAGCGTAACTCTTGTGCTCAGAAAGCAATGTTAGCTAGCAGCAGCGCGTAGCAATTCCACTCTGCATTGATCAGTGGGACGGGACTTACCAATAGGCCCATGTTGGAGAACTGTCTGTTAATGGGGTTCATCCAGGAGTCTCCAGCCTTTAGAGGACCCTTGGTGGGGACAAACAGAGTTAACAAAGTTTATTGGCCAATGTCATGCAATATCATTTATCTGAGTGACAGCATCTAATATCTGAACATAATGTGAACTAGTCACATTTAATGTTTTTGTTTGATCAATATATATTTTTATGATAATTCACCCTTCATCAGAACAGGCAATATACATGGTATATTAAATAATGTAAGTTCCAATAGCACTTCCACATAAACCATGGTGTACCTAAAGCAAATGGCAGGCTCTGCAGTACTTACATTTTATTTATTAAGAGTGTGAGGTTTTGACACATTTTACTTAACATTTAACCTAATTTTGTCGTATCATGTTATATTTAAGATCCGGACACCCACCTTGGTGCCAGCCTTCTTGCCAGCGTGAGGCTGCCCCCAGCCCCCATTGCTTCCCTGCCCCCAGGACGTGCTGCTGCCCTGGGAGCCAGCGCTGTTCCACATGCCGCCACCCCCCTCCTCCTCCTCCTCCCAGCTGGTGTGACGGGAGGCTGCCACGGAGCCCTCGCTCTCCCCCCAGCCATCTTGCATAGACTTTGAACCTGTGGAAGGGTAAAATCGTTTTTGTTTTACTTATTTAGAGTGTGTATGTATATATACATATATATCTCTCTGGGGAAAATAATGAGACCACAGCACTTAAAAAAAAATAACAAAAAACAATATAAATAGAAAACATATTTAAAATAATATATACATTTATAAATTGTATAAATAGTGAAATTGAATTGGTCTTTCAGAGCTGTGAGTGTGCGTGTATACACACACTACCAGTCAAAAGTTTTCGAAACACCCCCATTTTTCCAGTTTTTAATCGAAATTTAAAGCCCTATTATGCGAGAATTGGTACTTCTTGCTATTTGGGTCCTCTACAGTTGTGGAGTGTAATTCACTTTTACACCACCTTAATACAAATACCGCTTTGAGGCCCCCTCATGGACAGTGGTACACGTGCATTTGTTGACAAGCTGAAGGCTATGGAACCGGCAAAGACAATCTCAGAAGCCAAAGAACCATGTCGACTGTCAAGGTTGAGTAATATAACAGGATTTGACACAAATTTGACTGAAGATATTTTTGCGACATCGGAGATGAACACTAACACAAAGAATAATAAAAATGACAAAGAATAATTTGTGCACATTTGTGTAGTTTTCAATAAAAACAACTTTTGTTTTTTTAAATAAGCCAGTATGATAATTTTCTAACCAGATTTCATGGGGTTGGGGGAGGGGTTGCCCCAGCTTGAGGACTTCCCAGCAGCAGCATCCGGGTCCACCCAGGCGGTAGGGCCTTCGCTGGGCTTGCCCCAGGCTGATGTCCCGTTATCTACTGTAGGGCTATTGGGAGAGGTCCTGCCCCAGCCTGACGGAGCTACAGAGGCATCACAGATAAAACACAAAATGAAGGTAGAATGCTCTGTTTCTTTTCTACATATAAAATTGACTTTAAAAAGAGAGTATCTTACCCATAGATGAAGCTTTCCCAGGTCCATGACACGGGTTGATGTCCCTGTTCCCCATAGGTCCTGGAGCCTGTCTGCTGGCTTGCTGCTGTACTGGAGGCCCCTGCTGCTGGTGCTGCTGCGGCTGGGGCTGGGGCTGCTGCTGGGGCTGCTGCGGCTGGGGCTGCTGCTGCAGCGGCTGCCCAGGGCCATGCACTGGCTGCTTCTGCCCAGCAGGGTCACTCTTCTTATCCCACCGGTTGACCGGTTTGTAGTTGTGACGGCTCGGGTCTCCCCACGCCGATGTGCCGTCGTCGATCTCGTTCTTCCTGCTTATGGACTGCGGGGAAGGCTCTTCCCAGCCACTTGGTTCTGATCCACCTCCTCCGGGGCCGCCGGGGACGGGCCCCGAGGTCCAGCCTGAGCTTTGGTTCTGATTGGAGACTTGGGAGACAGGCTGCCGCCCCCAGCCTCCTTGCGTCGCCCCTTGGTCCAGCGCTTGTGGCTGCTGCGTATGCTGATTGTGGGGCTGTGATTGTTGCTGTTGCAGTGCCTGCGGGCCCTTGACGGAGCCCGACTGGCTGTTTGGCATCTGGTGCACTTTGTTTCCTCCGCTCCAACTCTGGTGGGGTTTGGACCCCTGGTCACTTGCCACCCCCTCGCCTCCTCCGCCTGTGCCTCCCGCCCCCCAGGTTCTCCGGGGGCCCGCCTCATCCCAGCTCCCCCATGAACCCACATCTGAATTCTCACCCGAGGTTCTTGCT
Source organism: Percopsis omiscomaycus (assembly GCA_027575585.1). NCBI lineage: Eukaryota > Metazoa > Chordata > Actinopteri > Percopsiformes > Percopsidae > Percopsis > Percopsis omiscomaycus. The sequence continues at coordinate 188,260 of JAODLI010000011.1, read as the reverse complement.
CCACCCTTCCTCTCCTCCCCCCATCCTCCTCCTCCGCTGTTTGAGTTGGGCTCACGCTCTCGCCAGTCCCTGCCGCCGCCCCCCTGCGCCGCCCCCCACCCGCCTCCTCCTCCTCCCTCTCTCCCAGTCTGCCTCCACCCGCCTGACCCTTTCTCATCCTGCCCTTCCCCCCAGCCGCTGCTCGCTGGGTTACCTTGCTCGCCCCAACCTCCCCCGTTTCCTCCTCTACCACCACGCCACTCCTCGCTTCCCCAGCCTTTGGTTGCCTGGCCATCCGAAGCCCCGGCCATTCCAGCTCCGCCCCAACCCGAGGCTTTCCCCTGTTGGCCGGGGCCCAGTCCAAGTCCCCCTGCTGCCCCCATGCCAGCTCCGGATGGCGCCGGCCCGGATTGTGAGACGCCAGGATTCCTGGTGTTGTGGCCCGAGGGCGGCGGGCCCCTCCCAGACAGAGAGGCCCCACTGCTGCTACTGTTGCTGCTACTCTCCCAGCCCTCTCGGGGGGAGCCAGCCGAGGGGGCCAGGGAAGGACTGGCCCCTGGGCCTGTGGTGTCGGCGCTGGGGGCTCCGGGACCACTGGAATACTGAGAGGAGGAACCAATGGAAGATGGGGCATGTTTGGACGAAGCTGTGGAGGATCCTCTGCTCCCCGCTTCCGCATCGAGGTCCCAGGATGTGTTCTGTCGGATCTGGGTCTGGCCCCAGCCCGTGTTGGACAGGACGCGGGGGTCGAGGTCGGTCCGGCTGAGCAGGTTCTGTAAGGCAGCTTCAGCGCTGGGCGTGTGCCGGTGGCTCCTGTGGTCACTCCCATTTCTGGAATTGCCACCGCTGGACGAGGAGCCTCCTTTGCCTCCCTGGCCACCTCCTCCAGCCCCCGCGCCCCAATCCCCTATTTCTCCCTCCGCCTTCTGATTGTCCCATGCTCTGGTCATAGTGGTGGCCGTGGGGGAGGAAGAGCTGGAAGCAGGGGGGACGCCAGCAGCGCTGGCCCCGCTACTGCTGCCGTTACTGCTGCAGGTGCCACCTGTTCCCTCCCCTGACGGGTTAGCCCCACCCACACCGCTGGAGCTCCCCTCCCAGCCTCCAAGCGACGCTCCTCTGTCCCCGTCTGCTCCTGCGCTGCACCCCCACCCTCCCTGAGACGCCCCAGAGGCTTGAACACTGCCCCCGCTTCCAGCACTGCCCCATGCGTTCCCTCCACCTGTGGGACCCGGGTACCCCCACCCTGAGGTCCCGTTGTCACCTTCAGCAGCTCCGAACCCACTCCCTCCTCCTCCTCCTTCCCCCCACCCATAAGTCCTTGAGGCACCCGTTTTGGAGTTAGCAGCGGGGTAAGGAGGATGGCCTCTCCACGAGGGGGTGAGGCTGCTGTTTTCTCCCTCGCCGGGCCCACCTCTCCCTGCACCACAGTCCATTCCTCCCCCAACCCCCTCCCCCACTGACATTTTTGGTCCCGCTGATCCGCTCTCCCACTTCCCCTCTCCTCCTCCTCCTCCTCCTCCCCCCATCTCTCGGTCTCTGGATTGCATTTGGTGAACTTGGTGCTGATGGCCGTTTGATTGATTCACAGATAAAGGTGGGTGACCCCCCAGCACCCCGACTGCCCCGCCTCCCAGCCCCGGGCCCAGGGAGGCGGGGTTGTTGTTGGCAGACAGTGACCCTCCGGGGCCCTGGTGATGGAGAGAAGACGGACCTCCCTCCCCCGCAGCAGCAGCAGCAGCCCCGTCCTTCTGCACGAGAGCAGGCCAGGCCGAGGGGTTGGCATTTGGGTTGAAGTTGGCACCTGGAATCCCGCTGCTGCCATCGACGGGGCCACCTGCGTCGTGGCTCCCTGGCGCAGCGGAGGCTTTGGAAAGTGAGGAGGCCCCTGTGGCCGACGATGCATTTCCCATCATGCAATTTAGATAATAAAGTCCTCCAAGTTGGCCCTGGGAGGCAGCCGTCCCGCACGCCCCACCAGACGACTGCATACATTCATTGGGCAAAGAGAAAGAGGAAGTGGGCGTGGATGGGTTGCCAGAGGCACTGACGCTGCTTTTCACAGGCATTCCGTTGTTGGTGCTGTCCCCGGTCGCCATGGCTCCGCCCCCATCACCGCCGGCAATGCTAGGCCACTCCTCCAGGTCGTTGCCATCGACAATAACCTTCTCCCTGCCCTGAGGGGAGGCCTGGCTGCCTGAGCCCGCCCCCCACATGGAATTTGCATAATTTGAAGTAGTATTTGAAGCAGCAACTGATGAGGTGAGGGCCAGTGAGGAGGCAGCTGCACCTGAATCTGAAAAGACACAGCAAAACATTGATTTAGCCCATCCCAAACGCCTTCATGTTTGAACAAGGCAACAACAAGATGTGTTGCTTTTTAATGGATTTTGGTCCGTAATTTCAATTAGTCCTATACGCTATACTCCTTTAAGGGGACCCAAGGGTCAAAAACAGGTAGGGAACCACACTAACCTGAGGCAGCAGTCATGTTTGCATTGGGGCTGTCCCCTCCCCCTTCCAGCAGCATGGAGGAAGGAGGCGGCTGGCCCCTCTTCAGTAGCACTTTATGGTCCTGCTGGCTGCGGAATCGCGGCGGCACTTCTCTGGGCATGTAGCGGGGCTGCTGAGGCGCCTGTGCGCTGCCACCACTACCAGCGCTGCCGTTCCCACTGGCACTGGGGCCACCGACGGTGGAGGGGGGCTGTCCGTTGGCCACCACCAGGCGCTTGGCATTGTTGGCGCCCTGGGGTAGGACGGCGGAGCTGCCGGGACCCGGGGCGGCTGGCGAGGGGGAGGCAGAGGGGGTGGATCCAGGGCTGGGGGAGGCAGAGCTGCACTGGGAGGCCGGAAATTGGGCTGAAACTGGCTTGTTTAAGTCTGACACTGCAGGATGGGCACAGGCGTGAAGGGAGGGAAGACATTCACAGTCCATTTAGAAATGCCATAAGGTCAGATATGTGATGCGATACATTTAGAGAGCACTCTAAATTACTTCTGTCTAGTAACATTTGAGAGGTACTATGGAGGCTCTATTGAGATCCAACAGCGGAACTCTGAAAGCAATGTTATTTATTTTTTGATAAGATTTTATTTGATTATTGATCAAATGATTTCCAATGTTGGGAGAAATGGGGAAAAAAGGTCCCGGTGAAAATTCCACAGTGACTTAAATAAATAAATAAAAACCTTACAGAATACCATAACTGAAGTGCAAGTAAAAATACATCTGTTAAGTGGACAGAATAAACAGCCGAACACGCTTACCTTTGTTTTTTTGCTCTGCAACCTGAAAAAGACAGAAAACCAAGTCAGATTTACTACACCTGTATTAGGACTGTCAAATTGTTATTAGATTATTTTGATAGCCTAATTTTCGTACATACAACTTTATCTCAAGGTTCCGAAAATCCGAAGGTCTATTCAAGATTGCTCAGAGTGCAAATACCTCTCTCTGAGGCCAAGTTGGGTTGTGAACCCTTACATTTACAGCATTTAGCAGACGCTTTTATCTAAAGCTACTTACAATTAGTACATTTGTCAACAGTTAAACCGGGTAACCACCAGTATTTGCAAGCAGATAAAATTATCCTACAATAGTAACTCTCTTGCCACCATTACCACATGGTTGTTATAAAAGGAGATAGGGTTGCCAGGGAATGAGGTGGTTAGAGTTGGCTCAAGGTATGGATGTATGTCCCGATTAAAGAAAACGGAGACAGACTTTCCCAGTTACGTTGGATTATTTTAAATTCTGTGGTCCAGAACAATGATACAAACTAGGGAAAGTTATAATTAAGTAGGTACTTATATGCCAATAAGGACTGCAATTACTAATCAAAATATCCATGACCAATTTACTGCTATCATAGCCTCCCCATGTGGCTAATAAGGTGAAGAAATTACTGGCAGCAATAGTCGCAGAGTTACCAAATAATCACAATATCATCTGGTTTACAATGATAATATCAGCACACTAACCGCATTTACGCACAGCAATAAACAAAGATAGAATAGGTGAATTGCAAAGATGAGAAAGGGAAAACCCGTCGTCTTAATATCAGCCACGATAGATAGAAACTAAACCTTGCGTCACCGGCTTGTAACACGTCAGCTCAGGTGATGTCCTTTAAACGAGATTACTACCAAAATGAAATGAACAAACCACTAATGTAGCAAATTATTATTATTACAACAAAGTGGGCTTTCTAACACTTACTGTTGAAATATTTGCTCGTTTCAGCTTGACCTACATTTCATTTTCAATCAGTGAAAGGGATGTGAGGCATTTGTTCCCCACAATCAAATACAAATTTTCTCCATTGAATATCTGCCGTTTTAATATTTGAATATATATTAGAATTTAGAATATTAGTCGACAGCCCCAATGTGTATTTAACAAAGATGATGCATAACAAATTGCCTACAAGAATATTCATTAATAAAATAACATGCCTACAACTAAGAATCATAACATCTGATAATGCAGGAACATGCTCACCTTCTGAGAGGTTTCCCTTTTCCTTTTGTCGTCTTTCTTCCTTTTCTTGTCTTCCATGAACTACAACCTCCTGTCTTGTTACTCCTTTCTGGGGTGAGGAGGAAGACAAACCATAGTTATAGTTTACTACATTTATTTGCCATAGACAACATTAATCCCACATAAAAAAGGAGAAGAGATGCATTGTACCAGATCTAGCTACTAGCCAATTTCCAGTCCCTGGGCAGGTAGACGAACAGTAATACAATTACAAATACAATACAAAAAAAAATAAAAATACAAAAACAGGTTCAAAAATTTTTTTTTTTTAAATCAATTAAAATCAATCGTAGATCCAAATATACATCAACCCTTACACTCAACACTATGCAAAATTTCTAAATGATCATTATCACCCCGGTGTCTGTTGTCAAATTAACAGAATTTTTTTTACCTCATGGGAAAACATATGGAAATCTACACGTTTTAAAACTATCAGGGAGCTTGTTCCATTCCTTAATGGCCTTAAAAGAAAAAGGCAGATTGTGCAAAGGCAGAGCTTCGTTTTATGGATTCTACACTCTACAGGAGTGATCATTTGCAAATTGTACAAAGCTTTTTAGTTGCGGGGGATAAGTATTGAGAGCCATTTTAAATACCAAACGGATATCTGAACACAAAACAAAATTCTCAAAGTTTAATATGTTATATTTATGTTGCAATGATGATACAGTGGTTTCCTGTCTCAATTTTTAAAGGCTTGTTTCTGTAGTGATCAAATTGGTTATAATGCCAGTGTTAGGATTTTTGAGACTATGGTGGGTGTACCTCGGACCCTCTGGGGGGTCCGGGGGAATGGCATAGTACTGGCTCTTGTCATTTACAATTAGGTCATTTAATTGTAAATGACGCTTTTATCATTAAACACTTTTATCTAAAGTGACTTACAATTACATGGAGCAGATAGGGGTTAGGCATCTTGCTCAAGGATGCTTACAGGTAGACCAACTCTCGGGTCAATGATGATACGTTGTTGATCCGAATACACTGGGTGCGGTCTGATAAATATGATTTTATCCAATTTATTGTGTCGTTTGAAAGATTACAGTTGGACAGCTTAGTAAAAAGTTTTGAATGGTTAACTGTGTAAAATGCCCTACTTAAGGAACACTGCTGCCATTTTCCCTCCTTTATCCAAGCCTTGAAGACTTCAAGAAAGTAGCAACATGCAGTTTCAGTAGAACGGTTCACTCTAAATTGCATAGGATAAATGCTCTTTTTTCAGATGCTCTACCTAGAAATGCACCAGTCGACCAGCTGGTTTTTGCTCCCAACACACAATCGACAACAGGATGGTTATGTGTTCATTTCGGGCCTATGTGTTTCCGGAAGTGTAGCCCCCAAATTCGACCAACAGCGGCTGCATTGCATTCCGGCTGCGACGCGTTCGGAGCGGATTGCTGCCACTCAAGTCAATGCTTGCGAATCCGCCAAATGCGCCGAGGCACATTTCAGAAGCGGCTCTCTGCCGCTTCTGGGATGTATCTGAAAGCGTGACACAGCTGCTCTTGGTGGAAAACCAAGGTCAGATTGCAATCCGAATGTCTGGAAAGGAAAAGTTAATCGCGGAGGAACTACAGCAAAGATGTTCGGCATGACAAATCAGAGTGTCCATCCCTGATAGTTTGTCCATCAGAGTGGAAGAGGTTAGGAAGTTAACCGTACGCAAAACTGGTTTTATATTAGACCTTCAAAACTTTGAGAGTCAGTATCTGTTTAAATACAACACAGAGAGGAAATAATATTGGCATAATATTGTTTCTCACTGAAAAGAGTAAGCTACCGTATATACGTCGAAATTGTTGTCATAAACTTCATTTTAAAACGCAGTCGACTTATCCACGGGTCAGTGCTAGTTTCGATAAAATTTTGTACATTGAATGCTTGACTGAAATCTGATACCAAGCCACATGCATCATCGCTGACTGCCGAGTCCGTCATCCTCTATCGTCGGGAGGAGAGAGGACACCGATATAATATTAAAGAGGAAAACAATGCCAAAGAACCTAAAAATTCCGGCAGGAGTAACTGTTCATGTTTACCCTAAAGGCGGACTGGATGAGGAAGGCACGAAGTTGTAGCTGTGCAATGTGTGGGGCAGGCGACCAGACGTAGCGCTAAGAAAATGTCCGTCGTTATTGGTGTGGGATATGTTCCGCGCGCATATAACAGGATTGCTGCTAGGTAAAATCAGGACAAAATTATATTAAATAAAATACAAATTTCATTTTACCCTCTACTTATCCACGAGTCATAGCATATTTCATAATTGTTGGTTATAGACGAGTACAGTGGGGAGAACAAGTATTTGATACACTGCTGATTTTGCAGGTTTTCCTACTTACAAAGCATGTAGAGGTCTG
>JAODLI010000011.1:152147-163234 GCA_027575585.1 Percopsis omiscomaycus | reverse complement strand
TAACTGCATTTACAAAAAACGATAAGTTACTGTCCAAAATCTCCCGTTTTTTAACAGTAATTTGTTACAGTGTAGGCCCAAGCCAGTCCTGTCTCCAGAGCCACATATACCTGTAGAGTGAGTACATATTAAGGAACAGGTAAGTCAGGCATCTTGGTCAAGGATGCTCACAACTAGCCGCACACTGGGCCACGCTATCCTGAAGTAGGTTACTCATCTGTTTGGAAAAGGTTTCATGTACATTCTACGTACACCTACATACAAACATACCGTATATACAAAAATCTTTCTATCAAGATTTTTAAAACATTTTCTCATCTTGATGTTATTATGGTGCATTGAACTATCTTGTGAGGTAATGCAGTGGTTCCACCAGTTTTGATTCCTTTATCAATAGTTAACAAGGTCATACTATTCACACAAGGTCATACAAGGTCATCTGTTAGAATAATGACATCAGCATGTCATCAGGGCTAACTTAGCTATACATTTCACAACATACATTACATATCAGCAACCATTCAATCCTGAGTTCAAGCAAAGAGCTTAAATATTTGTGTTGATCTTAACATAGCAGGAAAGTTTTTTTTTACGAAGGTAATGAATCGCCATAGAGGGCTTCAGTTAATTGGTGTGCTATGAGGTAAAGAGGTCAGTAGCAGAGGTATAAAGGTGGATTCGGAAGAGGTGGGTCTTAAGTTCTCTTGCGGAAGATGTGACTCTGCTGCGCCAGGACAGTAAAGAGTCGTGACTGAGCTGAGCGACTCTTGCGCCCTTATAGCGACTAGGGCTGGGTATTGGCAAGGACCTCACGATACAATACATATCATGATACATGGGTCACAATACATTACGTATCACGATACATTGAGATAAGCTACATATTGCGATACATTGCAATAATCTACATGAAATTTTTTAATAGAGAAATAGAAAATAGAGCTGAAAATACAATTTGCTGTGTACCACCTGGGTAGTCTAATATGTACATCATATTATACTGATAACTCAGCTGACAAATTTAGTGAAAACTATTTAATTCAAAATTTCCATTCCAATTTATTAGAACAATATTTGCATTACACATTGTTTTAAATCTGTTTAAAACATGAATAATGTATTGATGATTGAATTATATCCTTCATCTTGTATATCTACAAGATGTAGATATACTTGTATATCTTGTTCTGTATATTTATAATTAAAACTTTAAAAAATTGAAAAAGAAAATGTATATATCGATACGTGGGTCAAAAAAACGATACAGTATCGTGGAATAAAACATTGCGATACTCAGCTGTATCAATTTTTTTGCACAGCCCTAATAGCGGCGGAGGTGCCAGCCAACCAGATTGAAGCCCTTTGGCTGGGGCTTGGAACCTGACAAATGCTCGGAGGTACAGTAGAGTGGGGCAGCTCCCGTTACTGCCCTGTTGCAAACACCAGTGTCTTGAATGTGCACAATGATAGGGAGCCAGTGAAGGTCTCGGAAGAGGGGGGTCACATGGGAGAACTTCGGTTGGTTGAATACCAGACAGGCTGAGGCATTTTGATCACACTGGTCTTATCAAGGTTTAGTTTGAGGTGATGGAAAGACATTCAAGCACTGATGTCAACAAGACATCCAGAGACCCGAGTTGAGATTTGCGCTATGTCGCTGGCCAAAATGTTGACCAGACCAATGGAGAGAGCAGAAATGAAATGGGACAAAGTTATAAATATGTATATAAAAAGTGATTTGATAAATGAGTCCACGTTACAAAAAGTATCATTGTGAACAATAAATTAGGAGGTGCCGTTTCATCAAATCACCTTTGACACAACCAGATCGTGTGATGATAGCAGCTACACCACTTTCATTTTAAATTCATATGCTTTATTATCACCTGTATATTTATCAAGGAATGTTTGTAACTTAACTGTAACTGTAATTAATCAAACCAACAGCAATTTAATAAAGAGACCTCTGATTTTATCAATTTTAAATTCAAATTTAAATCAAATTTAAATTTAAATATTGAACAAATGCTAATTTACAACATGCTAATTGAACTCAATTTTAATCAAATACTTTTTATATCTTCCAGTTCCACTCCTCATAGCTTTGTATAAAAAACATTGTAGGCTACATTATAAGTTATACTACATTAGGCTACTAAAAAATGTCTGGGACAATCTTGAACACAAAGTTTGATCAAGGCTAGCAAAAGACAACCATAAACTTTTAAACAAACCCATATTTCTAAAACAAACCCATATTTCTAAACAAACCCATATTTCTATTTCTAAGGCCTATACAGGTGTATAGGCCTATTGTTCTGTAGCTTGTCGAAATAACAGTTTCGACAAGCTAAATAGAAAATACTAGGCCTTTGAAAGTGGCTGGTATTCACAATCCACTTTGAACCATTTTGAGATAACCCTTTTTTATTGATTTTACAACGGTGGAGAGTTTTTGCATTGGACATTTTGCTGAAGGTGATGACTGGGTGAGTTTGAAAAAGTGAAGCAGATTCACTTGGTTGGCGATAGGGGACCCAGAACAGAATGAAAATGAATGAAAATATGAATGTTTACCTGGTAATATTCACCACAACATCATTCATGAGCCCCAGGTTCAGAAAGGTGTGTAATTTTCACAGAAGAATGTGACAGATCACTAATTTAATTTGAAGAACGTCCCTCTGGTGTTAAACCTATTTGACACTGGAACTGTTTTCAGATGTTAACATAAATTGTGGAATAACACCCTTTTAATTGTACCTCAAGTGTTAGAGAAGATACACTGTAATGTAAACAAGATAGTATTTTTACAAGTAAATGCAGTAATTTGTTGCATCCCCTCCTTTTAACCCGCTGCCACCAGCAGCACCACACCATCACTTCGCAGCCAAAGCAGCCTTTTCTGCCCGACATTATCTTCACCTAGACTCCGCTGAGGGAGGCAGAAATGACGGATGCAATCATGGGAGAGGGAGACCGGGACAGTTTATTTACATATGAAGGGGCTGTATAAGTTTAGAGGGAAGCCGCTACGTGTGTCTCCCTATTTACTTTCGCCGACCCCCTCCTCCTCCGCTCGCAGAAATTTATAAAGAACAAAAAATCCGACTAGAGAGGGAGGGGGGTTGATACGCCGAGGCTGAAATCGAGAGGCGAACCCAGGAAAGAGGAGTAATTTGTACACGGGACTTTCCCCCCCTTAGTCCCCCCAGAAGGAGGGGGAAAAGTCGCAATTGTGGAACCGAAAAGGAGCAACGACCTTAAGACGTGAAAACGTCTGAAATTGTGGATACTTTAGATATTTTTATTTCGAAAAAATATGGCCGAGAACGTTCTGGACTCTGGCCCGCCTTCAGCCAAGAGGCCTAAACTATCCTCTCCGGCACTTTCTGTCTCCGCCAGCGATGGAAACGGTAAATATGGGTTTTGTACAATTTATTACTTTATTATGTGTTAGGTTGAAGGCCTTCGATGGTGCTGGGTTGGTCGAAAAGCTAAGGGGACCTGGGATTACTGTTCTGTTTTTGTCGTAGCTTGCTAATGTTAGCATGCTAGCGTACGTGTGTCGGACGTGCGGGGATCGCGCAGCTTGCTACTAGTCATTTCAGCAGGTTGTAGCTCGAGCTAGCTTTGATAGCCCGTGACTTAGTTCGCTTCGACTGCGGACTTGGTTTGATAGTCCCATGTCTAATGGGTACCTTAGGCAGTCGAATAATTGTCCAAACAGCCTGACAACTTCTAAGGCAATTCCTTGGTGTTATTTCAAAATGCTAGCCGAGTTGCGAAACTCTTGTTTTTTTGGAATTTGAATTCCAATACGTCAAAATCAGACTAAACACATTTACCTCATCCTAACTCGGAGATCCCGACTAATGTTAGTGCAGGCTAAAGATGGGGTAGCTAACGTTGTGGGTGAGCTAAATAGGCCCGTGGGTCTTAATGATATTTATGCTCAAATTGCCATTGTTATTTTTTTCTGTGGATGGCGTATGGCAGTAAGCTGGAGTGGTGGCCTAAGAACATGACTGTGGAGCAGGGACAGCGCCATATCTAGCCACTCCAATATGAATAACTAGCTAGGTTAGTTAACAATTAGCCTTCAAAACATGAAACGGTTGTCATGATTTCATCACTTTGCTTTCCGTCACTGCAGCTGAGACTGTCCATTTATGATAAGTGACAGGCAGCATCTTCTTAGAAGTGGACTTGTTTAATTTTCTCACATTGCACATATTCACACTGCATGCGTGATATCTCACAATCACGACAAAGTAAAGCTGTCCGCTTTTAGTTCGGTTTTTAATATAGTTACAATTCACTTTGGTTTGCAGTGACATGTTCTCATACTATCTAGAAATCTAATGTTTAAAAGATTTAATACTGAAATTTATATGTACTGGGAATGTATCTTTTGAATTGAATATGGAATTTTTTAGTGGTTGGATGTGTTATATTCAATCAAACTTGCTCAAATCAAAATAATGTATGTAGCTATTACTCTTTATTCTTGTCTTATCTGTACTCTACTCAGATTTTGGCTCGCTGTTCGACTTGGAGCATGATCTCCCAGATGAGCTCATCAGTTCCTCTGATCTGGGCCTGGTGAATGGGGGTGATCTCAACCAGTTGCACACCAGTCTGGGAGGAGGACCTGGGAGTCTTGGACCTGGAGGTGGAGGTATGGGTCTGAGTCTCGGTCCTGGTGGGGGTCCTGGAGGTGGGGGCCAGGATGCTGTGGCGAAGCACAAGCAGCTGTCTGAACTGTTGCGTTCTGGGGCACCACCAACCTCCACGCAACAGGGGCATCAAGGAGCCATGGGTAGCCCAGGGGGGCCTACCACTATGGGGCAACATTTGGCCAACATGAAGGCATCCCCTGGCCAGGGGCCTCAGCAACACCTGTCTCACCAGCAGCAGGCCAACATGATGCAGCAGCAACAGAATGCCGCAGCTGGTATGGTGGGTAGCATCAACAGGGCCATGATGAGTGTCCAGCATAAAGGCAACAATGGCCAGCAGCAGCCAGGGATGATGGGCGGCCAGCTGATGAATGGCTCACCCAGGATGGGCTTTGGGAATCAAGGAATGGGTGGCAACGGTAACCTGCTGGCTGAGACCCTACAGCAGCAACAAGGACCTGGTGGACAGGCTGGGATGAGGGTCCAGCAACCTGGAACACTGAACAAAGTAAGAAAATATTATCTCTGAACAAATATGGCATAACCCTCTATTGGCTTCTTTAGACAGTTTACTACAAAAAATATCGAATTAAACAAGGCTCGACCGGCAACTCCGTATATTCAACTGCCATTCACTTCCATTGTTACTCATGTTTGTTGTTATAGAATAAAATTTAAGTTATATTTTATAATGGAACTGTAGCTTACAGGACTCCAGACTGCAATCATTTTTGTATTTTGCGGACACTTCCACAAACATATTCCACCAATTTGTTTTTGCCCTGCAAAATTATAGCTGCCGCTTCGTCACATTTTTATGAAATGTCATGAAGTGGCAATGGCACAACTCTGCGGAGCTGTCTGTCGTTCGCTCTCTCTCTCTACTTTGGATGTCAATCCAAATGTCAATCACTTGCGAAGTCATGACGGGGCAGAGGATAGAATGGCATTACCGGAGAACTACAAAAGTAATTTTCTTTCAGATTTAACTAGCTAACGTTAAGTTAGCTAGTTCTACCGTTCTACCTCGCCGGTGTACTAACCACTGGTCTTCAGGCATCCATAAATCCAGCTCACCCCAGCTACACATTGAACTTTCATTCAATATACAGCCATAGAATAAAAAAGACCACTGCACATTTTTTAAATATAATGTGAATATATCTATTTGCTTGTAGGTTACTCACATCACCTCATCCAGTTACAATGGCTAACTAATTATTAGTAATATTAATATATCGTGAAATTGTGTTCCAGCTAAAGTTAGCTAGGTAGGCTTGCGTTAACGTTGGCGAACTCGGTTAATCATAATCCCAGTAACGAGTAGGGTCCCGATCCGATATCAAATGGTCAATCGGTTTTGGGGGCGATCCAGGGGCCATTTTTTTTAACTGATCAGTATCGGCAACCATGGCCGATCTATTTCTGTGTTTGTCCAATTTACGTCGGTTGCGCAGATTATAAAGTTCCGTCGCACTCTACGGTAAGCCTGATTGCATAGCTTGAAACTACAAACTATCGAGATGTCGGCCGTGTGGAAATTTAGTTTAAATTGAAAAGTCAGAGCAGCCTAACAGCTACCTGCAAAGACAAGCTTACCGGTACTTTAGACGAAGAAAGCACCAACGCAGCTTTCACTGTCGAGTGCTTTTTAAAAGACGAGAGACATTTAGGCAAGACGATAAGGCGTGGAAAATAATGGAGAAAATAATTTTCATTTGTCTATTTTGATGACAAGCCAATGTTGGTGGTAGAGAACGTAGGCTTTCGCTGGCTTATGGAGTCCCGGTACGTCCTACCCTGCGAAGTCACGACACTACATTTCAGAAATGGCTATACCAGAACTTTATAACAAGGTTTGTGACCACCTTCAAGTATGTAGCGGAAGCTTTATTAAGAAGCGTTGAACGTTCCAAAAAGCTTTAACATCTTCATCCCAAAATACCCTGGTCCCGGGGTAGCCCTTCCCCCTCTCTCAAACAATAAAGTCGTAAGCCATTTAAACATGTATGAAAACAGGCAGTGACACACCATTTGGACGACTGGGAAGCTATTCGAGCCCATTGTTGCCCAAATGAGACATAATTTCAACCTTAAACAAATAAATAGGCATATCGTAAACTCTACGCACACTTTGCGCACGCTAAAAGTTTGTAAAGATCTTTTATTTTCACGTCATCTACACAAACGATACGTCATCTGAAGGCTGAGACTCCACAGATTCCAACAGTGTCAGACGTTTGCCGCTACGATGAACACCCATTGAACTAGCCGTAAAAGAACTTCAATTTATTTTTATTTTTGATCATAACTACAACAAACTGTCTTACCTTTTTTGTTGTTTTGTTACCAAAAGTTGTATTTGATTGAATAAACGTAAATTCCATAGTCTCTCTATCATTTAGAGTCGATAAAAGTGACTTCTGGTGTGTAAACATGAACCAGGAAGTGTTTTTTATATGAAGTGTGTAGTCGCTTTACATCACAACACATGTGCGTATTGCCATCTTTTGGACCTATAATCTAATCGCACTGCATTGAAACTGTTAGATTAATTTGATTAGTTCTGAGGTTTAAATAGAGGTGTTACATGTCAAAATGAACCGATGGGTGGTTGTTAGCACTGTCATGCATTTATATGGCAGTGTGCACCTTTGCTCACGGCCCTTCCAGGACAAGGCTGCAAGTCAACAAATGTTTAGTTTTGAAGGCATATTTAGGAAATACTTTGTACATATACTTAATGTTACAAGTAAAAAATAAAATATATATATAGATGGATAGATATGTTATTTCTACTAAAACCCTGAAATTACTGAAGTTTACTTCTATTTATTGACATAAAACTTGACACATGTTCTCATCAGATGTTGTGCTATGGTCCCAACATGTTTTGCGGCTTCATCTGCATAATTCCAATAAAATATTTATTGTAAAACATGATTTTCTGTCAGGCGGAAATAAAGTCTTCCATTTATTTTGTTGTTCTAGCTTCATGTACTCTGACCCAGTAACATCCACATTGATTCTTTCACCTCAAGAAAATCTCACACGTGTTGCCTTTCTTTTGGTACCTAGATTATCTGTATAGCCCTTGTGGTTTTGGAGATATACTCTATTCAGTTTGAGAATGCAGCGACCTGACCAAAGGGCTTAGTGATTAGGGCTGGGTATTGGCAAGGACCGTACGATACATATCACGATACAAGGGTCACGATACGATTATATCGCGATACAATACATATTGCGATATTCCACATAGTAAAAATGAAAACGGAGCTGAAATAGCAAACATCGGCTTTATATATTTAAGGAAGGAGCTGCTGTAATTTTGTCAGCTGCGTCTGTCATGTTGCATCCAAATTTCACTCTACCAGAAATGGAGGGGGGGGCTCTCAATTCTAGGCAACCAGCCATACTGCAACATCTAGTAGTTGTAGTTCACACACCGTTTAAAACGTGAATCTTCAAAAAAAACAAAACACTTTTTTTTTAAATATAAATCGATTTTTGATCTGGAAATCGATGTAGTATATCGCGAAAATAAATATCGCAATATATTGCTGTATCGGTTTTATTTTTTATTTTTAGCACAGCCCTATTAGTGATGTAGTTAATGAAACTCGTAGAAAAAGATCACGATTAAAAACATATGATAATAAACCATCACGCATATCCTTCTTGACCGCCTGGACACATTGCTACTGCTACTCGCACTCAAAACAGGAAGTAGCGTTTTTACTTCAAAGTACCCTTCAAAGAATAAGTTCAGATCATTAAATAATATACCAATAGTATATTAACATGTCAATATCTAAATATTCAAGATTATATCTGTCAATTGCGCTTACACATTTGTTAACTAATATGTTACTATAATCAATTCTAATCACTTGTCAATGAATTCTATAATTTATTATTTTAATTCACAACAGAGTTTATCTGGTAAGAAATTGTATCTCCGTACATCACAAAAGATTGTGATGTAGACATACTACATACTAGTATGTTACAATTATAGGCCTACTATATTTAATAATGGATCGGAATCGGCAGCTATAAATATTGAACGGGTCGGGATACGAAAAAAGTTGATCGGGACATCCCTAGATGTGATAGAACTATCCAACGGTACTTATCACAAATGTAACCTTATTTGAGAAGTAGACGGGCATTGTGCATTCTACTGAGCATCAACGGGCCACCTCTGGGTGAGTTTCCCTATTATTGGAGCCTGCTGAAAATGTTGCTAATAAAGCTACTACTCTGTAAGTAGTGGGTCAAAGAGGCATTGTGTATGAATACATGGACAAAAAAGTTTGTTTTGCAGTCAAGTGTCATTTTATTGCATATTTTAATATTGCCCCCCACTGCTCAAAACAATCCTAGAGGAAATGTATGTGTGTTGTATGTCGATTAAAGCTTCCAAAATTTTCAGTAAGGAGCACCAGTGCTACTAGTGCAAAAACTTAGTCTGGAGCCCTGTCTTAAGTTAAACACTACAACAATTTGATTCTGCAAACTGGAGAATACGTATAATAAATACCAGTAATGGCTTTGTAGACATGTAAAGTAGTAGTGGTTTAAAAAAACAACTGTAGTATATGGCAGCTTAAATTACAGTTCCGGTCACTTTTTTTTGCTGAATGAGGACTGACGTTGACTGATCTAGAGTCGAGGGTTTAGCAAAAAGTTCAAATGTAAAGTCATTAATATTACGTTGGATGTAATTTAATTATCTCGATGTTCTTGGATTGGCATGCTGAGCAATGAGGGGAGATTTTTGATGTTGGAGTTAGCTATCAAGATAAAATGCAGTGGAAAAGCCTTCAGGTTGTGTTGAAGGAGGATTAAAACAATGCCTTAGTGGTTAATATAAAACGGACAGGTCCTGCCATTGGAGAGGTCTTGGTGTCAGGTTTGAAACTGCAGTTATTGATCTTCACGCTCACAGGCAGGAAAATGGTTTTCTGCAACCTAGGTGCTGCTATAGATTAGTAACTGTGGAGGCTCTTGATCTATTAAAACAAGTTTCTCAAGTTGTCAACAAAAAATCTCCCATACCTAATTGGTTTGTGTATGTTTCACGCCATTGAGGCTTTCATTTTAACTAAACGCACACTGTACAGAGAGTACATCATCTCTCTTCTGAAGTGGGCAACTTTGAATTGCTCTCTTAAACAGTGGAATAAGCGAGGAAGACGAGATGTAAAAATGGATGTGATTTAATGTTCTTTATTGAAAGTGAATAGTTGTTCAAGGGTTGTTAAGAGGAATGCCTAAGATCCATATGGCTAAATGCTGTAAATAAGATACTAATTATTTCAGTTATGGGGAAAATCATATAGCACGGTGTCATGGGAACAATGGGATACTGTTTACTAATATCTAGAAAGAATTTGAAAATAATGGTCAATTAATTTCAGATCCATGTAAAGGTGTGCTATAAGGGTTATTTGAACACAATGAATAGTACGTTTATTTTATTTTATGCTTTGGTCACCCTGATTTATACAATATTTAGTAATTTCAGGATTAGGCTGCGATTTTATCGTGATTATTGCAGAATATGATTGAATTTGCAGTTGATTTTATTTATTTTGTGTTCTTGTTTAAAAATTGTGGTAGTTACTGAACATTGTAATTCAGCAGTAACGGATGTAATGTGATGTGCTTAGAAATATCCCCAGTAGTAGTTCCTTAAGACCTTACATGGGTCTTGTGTGCGTGGACACAGAAATTCACTAGAGAAAGTTTGGCTCAAATTGTTCTGTCATGATTGTAAAGGACAATGTATGTTATTGAAACACGGACTATCAGATGGCATGATGACTGGAGTGTTCATCACTAGCAAGTCCGCTAAAGTAAACAGCTAACCTGCGCCCTGCTACTGAGCATCACCAGTGTTTTTAGGAAAGTTGTGGAAAGCACACCAATACGTATTCAGAATAAGAGGAAATGCTGTGTGTGGAGGGAGGGTTGAAAAATGCAAGCTAATGCATATTACAAGGTGCGGTTGCATTTGTGTTCATTTACGCGATTACATAGTAGTCAAATCCCGAAGGGACTGATTTATTGTTTACCCTGCATCCCTACCTTACACACTCCATCCTTCCCACGTACCTCTACCTTTTTTCTCCTTTCAGATGGGTATGATGGGGACCCCTGGGGGCCCTTATGCAGGTCCGTATTCTGGTCAAGGGAACCAAGGTCTGGGAGGTGCAGGGCTGGGCCCTCAACTCCAGAACAAAGGGCCCATGGCCAACAGCATGGCCCAGTTCAACATGGACAAGAAGAACCAACCGATGCAAGGCATGGCAGCCATGGTAGGAAACATTTACATTTACAGCATTTAGCAGACGCTTTTATCCAAAGCGACTTACAATTAGTACATTTGTCAACAGT
>JAODLI010000011.1:140245-151465 GCA_027575585.1 Percopsis omiscomaycus | reverse complement strand
TGTACCTCTTTCCTGAGTTCAATAACTCAAACTCCGAAAACAACACATGAGAGTTATCAGATAAGATGATCTTAGCCAATAATAGACAATAAATCCTACAATAGGCTTCACAGCTCTGTGTGAATCGATCTTTAAGAGTAAACGTAAATGATTTAACCCACCAGCCTGTTTCAGCAGCCGTGCATATTGATGACTGTAAGAAATTGATAATATCCTTGTATTGGCCTAACCCAGACGTCTCAACCGATTGTGGATGGATTTGTTTTGTGGAAGTGGCATCATCATCATCATTTATTTATAGTCTACTAAAAGATTATTAACAGAAAAACGTTGTGGCCACATGTTCGGTGGGTTTAAAACCCCTTTCCCTAAAATTGCATGGATCTACACTGGCCTGGGATCAAAGCATTGTCTTCTGTGCATCTTTTTCCATACGCCTTTAGTCTCCAAAGCTTCACATACGGGTATCTCACAGCTCGCGGTGTTAAACTGCACACCACGTTAATTTGGATGTGGGTTGTAGACATTTACATTCACAGCATTCAGCCGACGCTTTTATCCAAAGCGACTTACAATTAGTACATTTTGTCAACAATTGAACCGGTTAACCGCCATGACATGCATGTTGTTTCTCTTTGAACTCTCAGCCCTGTTTGACTGCAAAAGACATTCTGTCCGTACATGATGGTCTGTGTCTCGTCTTCTCCAGCAGAACCAGATGTCCACGCCACCTTCCCTCCCGGGAAACAGTCCAGCCCCGCAGCCAGGCTCCACGGCCACGGGCCCTGGCACACTGGGTGGGTCCATGGGGCCGGGTGGCGTCGGTGGGGGACCTCTACCCAGCCTGCCGCCGTCCTCCAACTCCACCCAGCCCAACTCCCTCCCTCACGGCCCGCCCCTCCGCACAAACTCCCCGTCGCCGGCGCGCAGCCTCACCCCTCAGCCCCACCAGACGCCCCCTACGCTGCCAAGGTCACAGACCCCACAGCCGCACACGCCCAACCCTCCCCAGCTCCCCCCTCCGCAGCAGCAGCAGCAGCAGCAGCAGCAGCCAATGGGCCAGGGGGTGAACTCGGAGAAGGCCAATCCGCTCCAGCAACAGCCTCTCGGGGGCGTGTCTTCCACCGGCCCCCAGGCAGGGCAGGCTCCCTCAGTGCCTACTCAGAATGCTCATGTGCCGTCGCAGCATCCGCAGACACCGGTGAGAGGACGCTTCTCCGTGTTTGACCCCGCCCGCCTGCTCGTGCCGTCTTTTTAGGGGCCAAACAATAACACAAATAATTATTATTTTGATTAGTTTTCATTATTACCTCGTTGGTTATTAACATATTTTTTTTAAATAATCAAATTCAATTTTGGAGATCAAATAATGTGTGATTATATGATGTGTAGTTAAAAACAAAAACAAAAGTAGTTTACAACTTGACCAAAATGTGAATGCCTGTCTTTGTTTCATATTAGGGTAGGATAGGCTAGTGGTTAGGGTGTTCAACTCCCAGCCGAATGGTCGTGGGTTCGATCCTCAACTTGCTCTTCCTACCTGTAAGCATCCTTGAGCATGATGCCTAACCCCCTACCTGCTCCCTAATACTTGTAACTGTACTCACTGTAAGTTGCTTTGGATAGAAGCGTCTGCTAAATGACCTAATTGTAAAATGATAAGTTAGGTTTTAGACTGCTGGGTAGACATTAAAATGCCTATTTGCTTACAGATAACTTGTGACAAGCATTTACCTTTTTTGTACCTTTTCTTACCTTGTAATAATCATGTAACATTATGGTCTAAATTAATTGCATTAGTCGAATAATCGATTTTATTTGTTGATGAAACTAAGGTAGTTGCAGCTCTACAGCTTTTCTCCTTCCCTCATCACCTACCTTAACTAAAAAGCCACCTAGAACAAAGATTGAGCTAGTTTTTCCTCTTGTTGTACATAAGGTGATATGTTATGATCTCTAAGATACGATCTCAACATCTTTCTCTCTCTGCCCCAAGCTGTCGCAGAAGTCCTCTCGGACAGCGGACGGCCAGGTCTCCACTCCAGCCTCTGTCGGCAGCAGTGCCGACCCCAGCTCCCAGCTCCCCCCGACCGACGGGCCCACGCCCGGCCAGGGAGACGTGAAGATGGAGGTGAAGAAGCAGCAGCAGGAGGAGGAGGAGGAGGAGGATGAGGAGTCCGAAGGCCAGGGAGATGGCAAGGCCTCAGGGAATATAGGGAAGGGCCAGCCTGACTTGAAGACCGAGGAGAAACCAGAGGTAGCATGGTTAACGTTCACCAACTGTACGTGAACTCTGCTAGTGGAGTTCACTTAATTCTCCAAATTAAAAACATAAATGCTAACTAACCCTAGAAATGGAGGGGCTAGCCACAACTTAAAATGAAGGTTAACTTGGAGGAAAAGCGACGCAATCGAGGTTCCTCAAACATACACGTGTCTGTTTGTTTTTTCCCAATCCCTTGCTTTTAATTTGAATCGGTAGTGCCATGATTTATTTATTTTATTTATTGACTTATTCTATTGGAGGCAAAACGCAAATTCTGATGATTTCATGGAAATACGCTGTACAACACGGGGGTTTAAGATGCTTATTAAAGTGTGTAATGACACTAGATGTTGCACACTGTTTGTTTAAAACGAAGGTGACAATTTAACTTGTACTTTCAACCCCCGTAGATAAAGAAAGAGAAGCCTGCGGGCGACGGGTGTAAAGGTGAGCCCATGGACACATCTTCATCATCCACAACATCTTCATCATCGTCGTCGTCGTCAGTGACGAGTGAAGACAAAAAGCCGGAGGTGAAGAAGGAGCCCAAGGAGGAAGAGGTGGGCACTGGGTCGGCCACCGCCAACAGCTCCTCGGCCAGCACTCAGAGCAAGAAAAAGAGTAAGCGTTCAAAATAATCATCATCATTTATTCAATCTCCTTTCTTCCAGAATGCCAGTAAATCACACAACCGAGTTTCCAAGCTGTTTCACTCTGTTAAATGCTGTAGAACGACGTGTCTTATCATAATCTCCACGTCTCCTCCCCCTCTCTGCCTTGACCACGCCCAGATCAACATGCTAAAATCTCCCTCTTTCCCTCTCGCTCACTTTATAATCACACGTCTCCCTCTCTCTTCTTCTCCTCTAGTCTTTAAGGCCGAGGAGCTTCGCCAAGCCCTCATGCCCACTCTGGAGGCTCTGTACAGGCAGGACCCAGAGTCTCTGCCCTTCCGCCAGCCGGTGGACCCCCAGTTACTGGGAATACCCGTACGTATTCGAACTAGTAACAAAACTAACCTGGTAAGGGACTGCGCTGGCTGCCATTTTGCTTCCGTTCTTCCTACAACGTAGCTTTTCATTTCTAGTTTTCCTACTTTTTGTGTTCTTGCTTTTCGCCATAGATGCCATTGTGTAAATGACTTAATTTCCCATCTTCATTCATTCTGTTGTTTGTTGAGCTTTCATTCCATCTCGGTCCATCTTTAAACTCGAGTCATGTAGGTCCAGACAGTGTGATGTAGAGGCGGATACCATTTGTTTTCCGTTTTCTAATTATTTCACAGGATAAATTAAAGCAATATCATGAACATTTTCTGTGCTTGACCTGTGAGTGGCAGTTCTGACAAAACATTTTTTGTTTATTTATAATACACAGTGTATCTGAAATAGATTCAGGTTAAATCCTTGCTGTACTCGTGAGCAAGGCAAGCAAAAAAAATCTCCCTTGGGATAATTTCAACCCATTAATTTGAATAAAGTAAAACTAATAACATCTTTGATATTAGTTGGCACGAATCATTTAGGCTAGGAAGGTAATAATCCTTTACCATCTAAATTGGCCCAAGGAACGAAAGACCGTAAACACAGCCTCAATTGTCTTAAATGTTGATACAGATTTTTCTACTCTCCTATTTAATAAAATGGATCATATTCATCCATAAAAAAAATCTTGCTTGTAATGCTTTTGTTTACCCACACCATATAATAGTTTTGAATATATAAGACCACTAGACGACCTTGAGGAACATCAGCCCTTTGGCTATAGTCGATGGCTGTTTTTGTTGGTCTTTCGTCGCACAGCAAAAGTAATCCACCACGTTATGTCAGGTACACATTGCTATACTAAGCCCCAGAGCAGGGGCAAATTCATTTCCTTCCATTTGGAGCGGGAAAATGCTCAAAGCATATTGCTTTGCTTTGTCGCTCACTTGCATTTGATTAAACCTTTTCTATTTTTTTTTTTCCCCACTCATGCTTTTTAAAATACTTAATTTATTAATTCCATTCTAGTCGTCCATCCTAGCTTCCTAGTTCAGTTCCTCACCAGTAGTTAGTAATGTGTTGGAGGTTTGATTGGCGGGTTGTGTTTAGAGGTGGGCCAATACCGTTGGAAACTTTTTCGCTAGCACTAAAGACATTTTATTCAATAATAAAACAAACAATTGTGGTATAATCCATGTAGGCTCTTCATAAGATTCAAATGACCAAAAGTCTCATCTTAAATCGTTGAGCTTTAATGGATGATTTTTTTTTTAAATCATTATTGATCGAAATGCTATCAAGTGCTCTTCATCTCTTCCCAATAATGGAGCACATGACAGCTTCCCCATTCCCTGATAGACTTCTTAATCAGCTGATCTAGATCAGCGACATTGGAGGTCAGGTCATTGGCTCCCCTCTCCCCTCTGGGAACCCTCATGATGCTTTGACGGTTGTTTTTCTAACAGTTGTTTATCTCCCCCCCCTAACACCATTTCCAGAGCGGGTGTCCACAGGCACCAATTCCACTGTACTGTTTCTGTTATATACTACTAATTGATTTCTTTACTGGAGTATGCGAGGCAGAATAAATGTTGCTCCAAAAAAAAATGTTGCTGGTTCTGTTAGGAGGACACTAATGGGACTTTTACAGTGACAGAAATGGACCTCCAAAACATCTCTTCCCCCTCTCCCACTCGTGTCGGATCCTTTCTAGCTCGTTGGAAGTGATGATGTCTTTTCTTTGAGATGCTGATGAAGGAACAAGAAAATAGAGGCTTGACTACTCATCCAGCCCTTCCTTTTTTTATTTTTATTATTTCTGTTTTTGCTTTGCTCCAGTGCCGTCGGCTTTAACTCAGCCCGAGGCTGCTGGCTCGGTTAAAAGGCCGACCACCATGTTGATGATGGATATTAAAAAGATAATTTGCTGTAGATCTTTGACGGTGCCTACCTGTTGAACACTGCTCTGTAAACCTCGGCTTTGCACCCACATCGCGTCACGTGCCTGAAAACTCTGTGGGCTTTAAAACCCCAGAGCAGCTATGGTTGCTATTTTAGGAGCTATTTTGCACTCAAAGTACCATTAGCCGTTTTTTTTTATTCTCCTTGGGGGTCCACCTAAAAACAATCTAGCATCACTAGCTGATCTGATGCACACACTGATGTAAACAATCGATATACTCCTATGAAAGTGGGTGCAAAGCAGAGCGCTGGAGAGGAGAAGCTGTCATGTCTGTGTGTCTTGCACGAGACCCTTCCCCTCTGCAGTGCTCAACAACATTGTGCACCCTCTTCTCTCCCCTGCTCCGGTCCCCACGACAACCGTAACGCCCACCAGGACTACTTCGACATTGTCAAGAACCCCATGGACCTGTCGACCATCAAGCGCAAGCTGGACACGGGCCAGTACCAGGAGCCCTGGCAGTACGTGGAGGACATCTGGCTGATGTTTAACAACGCCTGGCTGTACAACCGCAAGACGTCCCGAGTCTACAAGTACTGCTCCAAGCTGGCGGAGGTGTTTGAGGTGGAGATCGACCCCGTCATGCAGGGCCTGGGCTACTGCTGTGGGAGAAAGGTGAGACTAACGTGTGTGTGTGTGTGTGTGTGTGTGTGTGTGCTTTGTGATTCCTCAGGTACTATTTTAGTGTTGCGTACATGGCCAGGGTTTGTAATTATTACTTATACATTTGCCTATTTTGTTTAAACTGCAATCACCTGAATATTTTACTTTACCCTTTCAGTCTGACTTTAGCACTTTATTTTTGATCATTTATCCCTACCTGGATATTTGGTGTCTACCTATTTTAATGTTTTTTACATATTTATGCTATTCAGGAAAGTTATGTGCGTGTGACAAACTTGAATAGTTGTTTGTTAGTGTGTGTGTGTGCGCTTGTATTTGGGTGTAAATCCTTTTTATTTCTTGTTTATTTCTGTCATTGCAGCTTGAGTTTTCTCCCCAAACTCTTTGCTGCTACGGAAAACAATTGTGCACCATCCAACGAGACGCTGCTTATTTTAGCTACCAGAACAGGTACGTGCCTTGGAAGCACTGACACACAATCTTATGGTCGTAGAGCAGAAACGGCATCATGTTTTGTTATTTAGACACTGTGCAATGAACTGCACTTCATTAGAAAGCTTAAGTGCGTCTGGTGATATTTTTTACACACTGATAGTTCTGCAACGTAGCATTGTTCAATCACAGATGAGTTTTAATTTGGCTTCAAATGGGTTACCCCTGGCACCATTTCTCATCTTCATGAATCATCACTTTAATTTTCATCGCCGTCATTCATAAAGTGGGTTCCCGTTCGTCTGCAATTTATCATTAGTTTTCTAAACCAGTTTTTGGTAAATTCGCAAGCACAAGAAACAACAGTGCCAAAATTTCTCAGAGTGTAAAGGTGGCGGGGAAATTCAGGATGGTTTTCCCCCACCAGAAGAAAGGTTCCCACTTTATAAATGCACAGAAAGGATGATGGGTCCTTGTTGCACCACTACTTATTTTTCTCCTCATCCGCCCTTTCATGTTTGGAGCCTCGTACCCCCCAGAACCCCAACTCCCCCGCCCCCTCCCCCTCCCCCTCCCCCTCCTTCTCCACAGCTCCTACTGGTCTCTCATGTTGCTGTAATGTTGTTGTTGTTGTTGTTTACCACTGGATGTCTGACGCTAATCTTTGCTTTGCCTTGGCTCTCTGTCCTCTGTTGGTTGTCGTTCACATTCTGTCCATTCCCTCATCCTTCCCCCATCCCTCTTGTGTCCCCTTCCTCCTCTCATTGTCCTCGTTTCACCTGTAACGATTTATTTCATGCTTTTTAATATTCATTTTGCCCCCCATCTCCCCTCCCCCATCCCTCCCCCCCCCCTTTTTTTTAAACGCTTGTGGTGTCTGCATTGGCCTGCTTTGGTGTGACCAATCATCCACTCCGAAATTTACGCAAAATCAAAACACCCGCCCACACAAAAACCCATCACGATTGGCTGCCACCTCCCGGCGACGACCTACCTTGCCCTCTGCCTCCTCCTGTGTGCCCGCTCCCTGGCCTGCCCTGCCCTGCCCTGATTGGCGGCTGCTTCTCCGTGCCCTCTCTGTGATTGGCTGTGCTGTTGGCGAACGGTGTAGTTCACCAAAATATGGGCTTCTTGCTGACAGGTACCACTTCTGTGAGAAGTGTTTCAACGAAATCCAGGGTGAGAGTGTTGCCCTGGGTGACGACCCCTCCCAGCCACAGACGTGAGTACCATTCCATGCCCCCTCATTGCACCCCTCAGTCCTTATACTGATGTAATCATGCTTATGTCGTCTGTTGTTTGCATTCTTCAATTTTAGACCGGATAAGTTATACTTCAGTGTAAATATGGAAGTAAATCTGTGGTCATTGCTGTTTTTTATACCTCCATTACATTTCTATTCATTCTGTTTTAATTAATTTATGCAGTTTGTCTTTTTAAAAGAAAAGTAGCATTATCTGCTTTCACCAACTCTGAAAAGAAGGTGATACGGTTGATGCCCTGAATTATTATCTAGACTTTTAGCTACTTAACGAGGCATTCCTTTCATCCATATTTCTTTTATTGAAAAAGAGGTATTCCATAGAGTTATGCCTCCCTGAAAACGTATTTCCACTGTCTGTAATGGGCACACCATCTCTATGATGGTGTACGATGCAAACAGACAGACCGTAACAGACCTCTTGGCAATAGAGAGGTTCATGTCGTGCTAGCCGCAGACAAATTGTTCTAATCTAAATGGGGGCTGCAAGACTAAACAAAGGTGGTTACAGCAACCAGTTCTCTTATGTGCCTCTTGTTCTCTCTCTCTCTCTCCTTCGTCCTCAAAGGTCCATCAGCAAAGATCAGTTCCAGAGGAAGAAGAATGACACACTCGACCCTGAGTTGTAAGTTTTCCCCCGCCCTCACATTCTTTTATACCAACGATATACAAACAATTTGTCATTCACTGTTTGTGTGAATGACAAATGATTGTGCAGTGTTGATTTATTATTGTATTTTCCTTACACCTTACAGTGACCCTAATATAACAGTACATTACGTGTGTGTTTACATATGTTTGGATGGTCAGGACTTTGTCTGTAATTCAGCTGCACCAAACCTCCTGCAGTGAATCTAATGGAATATCTCAATCATCTGTGACACGTGGCTTTGTTACTTGTTTGTTGTTTGCTGTTTGCTCCTCTCTGTCCTCTCATTCCAGTTGAATGTTTTTCTGTTTTTTCCTCCAGGCTTGTGGAATGTATTGACTGCGGTCGTAAAATGCACCAGATCTGTGTCCTGCATAACGACACCATATGGCCTTCAGGGTAAGCTAGCCATCATGTGCTTCTTACAGTTTTGTGGTCCTACGCTGGTCTCTTTAAGAGGCGTAATTAAGAAGTCCACCAAATGAGAGATAGGCAAATGACTCTGTGGTGGTTAATCACTTCCACACACAGGATTCGGTGCAGCAGAGTCTGCTGAGCACGGTTTATTTTATATTTTATATTCAGAGTGGGTCCTTCCTGCTCCGTGTATCTCTTGCGTTGTGCTCACTCCGCCTGCTTAAGTAGGAAGACGGGTGATTAGAAACTCCCCACGCCTGCTCCGAACCCCGGGAGTCCCGTGAACCACACCCCAGCACACTCTCTCTCCCGCTCACAGACGTCGCTAAACCACGCCCACTCCCCCGCAGACTCTTGTAGTGAAACCTCAAATGTACAGACACCCTCAGCATTACATCCTTGTTTAATGCGTCCGGTACAGTGGTAGCATCAGTATACAATACATTCACACGGAGACACACGTGACACATTGGCTCATTGCTCGCGATAACGCTTGTAGAACAAGAAATAGACCAATGTTTAAGATGGTTCAGAAAACAGCTAAGCTTACACAGATACTGAGGATGAAGGACTTGTTAAATTGTGTTAACTAAAGTAAGGAAATCTTTCTCCCTTATCCACAGCTTTGTGTGTGACAACTGCCTTAAAAAGGCCAATAAGACACGGAAAGAAAACAAATACGCATCCAAAAGTAAGTTACCTAGTTACAGTATCTATCAGCTATCACTCAAATGTCTGTTTGTTGTGCCCCTGTGTTTTCTTTCACGCTTGCTTGAGTTTATATTGTGAACCCCAGTGTTGGTACTAACGCATCAATACTACAGTCACCAACAAAGCCAATGCCTTTTTATTTTTATTTTATTTGTTTAACTTTTTTTTTTTTTTTGGAGTGTCAAAAACAATTTTCCCCCTTTTTGATCTGCGGCTGTCTGGTTGAAGTCTTCTTGCCTGCAGCCGCACAGCTGGATCAGATCAGATGAAACTTAAATGTTCCCTGTTGGACGGTAGGGCGCCACAGCAATACACAATGGAATAGAATAGAATTGGAGTACCAACTGTACCTATAGCAACTAAAGAGAATGAATAAACTGCCCAATTTTGCAGAAGACTTGCTTGTCACTGTGTAATTATAACCTTTTCTCTACAAGTTCAGAAGTGAGGTTTGGTGACATTTGCTAGATTAGCTGCATAGCATCTAACGGTGTGAAAAATGTATAATTGCTTCGCAAAGGTGTAAAACCCTTTTTTTAGAGTCTCCAGCAGAAGAGGGCCGGGTGTTTGACTGTATGTTTGATAGAAAATGTAAGGATTCTGACTACAACATAATGTCCCACCCACGCGGGTGAGTGACAGCTCAGCTCCAACATGGACACACCAGTCGATCAACGAAAAGAAATGGTTCAGATCAGGGACCTCAGAGAGTAGGTGTTGACGGTCTAAAAATTCTAAAGTAAAGAATAACCAAAGGATATGATTCCTTAGCATGCATAGCTGAGCACATTGCCTGAATTAAACATCTGGTAAAAGGCATCTTTCAAAGGTTGTACACCTCAGGGTGCCAAGCCAATGCTGATATTTTTATGCCAGATGCGTATGTATTAAAAAAGGGTTCAGACACAAAGGGATCGAAGTCTATCAGTATTTTAAAACCTCCTGTTTTGTAGGTTATTTCCACATGTAGTCTGTCACCATAAAATCCCTCAGTTGAGGGGAACAACTTTTAGAAAAAGCCCGACTGCCATTGGGTTGGAAATTTATGAACCAAAGACACATGATTGGACAAAGGACTCTCGTGCAGCATGTATACATTACGGGGACACATCCTTTCTCTGCTTTGCACAATAAATACACACTACCAAATAAATACACACATCCAAATATTTACAAACTGGTCAATACGTATTTGTGATTATACACGCATCTTCAGTCTGACCTTACCCCTATGCTTTCCGTGTGACAATCTTCCCCCCCTTTTTTCTCTTCTTTATTTTCTCCTCTCTGTGTTCTCCTTCCCTTCCTCCCTCTGTCTTTTTACTCTGTCCTCCCAGGGCTTCCTCACACTAAGCTGGGGAGCTACTTGGAGACGCGAGTAAACGACTACCTCAAGAGGCAAAACCACCCGGAGTCTGGTGACGTCACCATCCGCGTGGTCCACGTCTCGGACAAAATGGTGGAGGTCAAGCCGGGCATGAAGTCCAGGTGAGGCAGCTGAGCGCTTGCGGTTGCTGATGATTCACATGATGGATTTTTAGAGGATTTCCTTTTAAAGAATTAGATGATTAATCACAACGTCAGTCTGCTAGAGATAGAAAAAAATGTTTGTCAAGCAAATAGTGATGGTAAGAAATACCATATTTCATTGTATAGAACAAATCTAGTCTAGTAAAACATCCTGGCATTTGGCAAGCTATGTTTTTACGATTGGTTATAGTCTAACAACTCTCGATTGAACAGAATCTTTGCACAATCTGCATCCAGGCTAGTTGCTGTGTGTGCATGACATCACTTTGATGTGATGTGCCTGAACGCGTTAATTGCACGATAGTTTATGAACGCGTTCATATTTTGGGTGAACGTGAACTGAACGTACTGTATTACTGCCTGATGAACGTTACTGTGAACTCG
>JAODLI010000011.1:106190-129034 GCA_027575585.1 Percopsis omiscomaycus | reverse complement strand
GCCTGTTCCTGCACGCACACACACACACCCACGCCCACACCGCCTCCAGCAACCCCCCCCCCCCCAGGCTGTGTGCCCTCCTCACCTGGAGTTGCTGATGCCACCTCCTTCTCCTCCCTGGCCTTCTCCTCCTCCTCCTCCTCCTTCGGGGCCCCCCAGCGCCCCCGCTGCTCCGCTGCCCCCGCGTCTCTTCTCCATGCCCAGCTTGGTGAAGATGCCCACCAGCACCAAGATGGCCACCACGCCACAGATCATGTAGACCACCAGGTGGGTGCGGTCGCGGTCCATGCCCACGCCGTCGGTGATGGTGGCCACCGGCTTGCCCGTGTTGGCCCAGAGGGGCGTGTCGTAGTTGGAGCAGATGCTCTGGTCCAGCCACTGGCGGCGGAACTGGCAGCAGAAGCGGTAGAAGCAGGTGCCGCAGCAGTACAGGAAGAGGCCGGCGTTGCAGTTGAACGGCGGGTCCCACTGGCCCATCACGTCGTAGTAACCTTGGCAACGCGTCCCGCCCATGGGGGGCACGTCCTCGTCGTCCGCGTCACCCCCGCTGGTGGGCGTGGACAGCCCGGTCTCTGCCGGCGGCGTGGCCTGCGATTCTTCTTCATAGCCGGACGCCGTCGATGTCTGATTGGTCGGCTCGGTGGGGAGCGCAGACGGGTCGCTCTCGGTTGCAGTCACCGAGGTGACGGAGGGGTCCTGGGCGAGGGTGGACTGGGACAGAAGGAGGAGGAGTGTGAAGAGGGAGGAGAAGAAGAGGAGGGTGGAAAGACCCATGGGGCCAAAAGACCCCATCACCTGTCTGGCCTGCAGGGGCAGCAGAGAGCAGGGGGAGATGGGAGCTGTTTAAGACATATCCCAGAACAGTAAAGATAAACTGGCACAAATCATTCTAGATAAGTGGCTTTCAAGCACAAATTAAGAACCAATTATTTTTCAATAGCCTCATATATAATATAAAAATAACTTATGTTATAAAACAAGATATTACGATCAATATTTTGAAATAATGTCCCAAAAACAATTTTACAAGCATCCTTCCTCTCAAAAAATATAATTATATCAAGAAATCAGGTATATAAAAAGTCCTTTAAACATCAAAATAGGAATACGCTGTCTGCGATGAAACAAATTAAACCCTTATGTTTGTATAAAGACAAGGCAACATTTGGGCTTTGGGTTATAAAGAGATGACGGCGAAATACAATTGATCTAATACAGGCTTAGGGCCTACTTATGGAATCGATCATGGAAATAGAGCAGGAGACATAAATAGGTCAATCAGAAATCGGAGAAATCGGACTGCAATAGGACAGAAGTCACAGGTCAATTGTTTATGGCATAGCTTAATAAAATATAGCCAAATAGGAGTTTTTTTTATTGCATATAACTTCGAGATATCGGGAAATTTGGGATAATGTAACGTAGATAAAAAGATGGCCTACCATAATTTTTTTTTGTTCCAAACAATTAACCACCGATGCATCGAAACAACTAGCAAACAAGAAAGACACGCTTACCTTTTTCCCCCAGTTGAAAAGTTCAAAGTGTCACCTCCTCAGCTGTTTTTCCCCAAAGATCCAGAGTTATTAAACTTCCCTCTAGAAACATCCACAAACTTTAGACAGCGGCATCTCTCTCCATCTTCTCTCAAGTGTTCTTGGATCTTAGGCTACTGTCTCCTGCTCTCCATCCTTTACGAGCTATAATCTAAAATAACACTCAAAACAGCCTATTATCCTCTCCGCGTCTCTTTTATTATTTCTCCTATTATCTCTCCAGGTTTTCTCCAGAATCCGTATCCCTCGTCTCTCTCCTTTTTCGTCTCTCGAATCTTTCCGAGCGTTTCAATGCGTCGGCAGGTGTGCCTCTGGACTAGTCGGGGTCACAATCCCGTAGTATTTGCCCTTGTGCTCCCCTAGACTCCCAGTGCTCTAGCGCTCGTATACGAGAGAGAGAGAGAGAGAGAGAGAGAGAGTGGATGCTTACAGTGCCAGTTCCACAAAACGCAACAGTTCGGTCACCAAAAGAGACCCTCCCCTCTCCGCTTCACCGCTCTTCTGCTTGTCTGGGAGAGAGAGACCGTCAGAGAAAGAAAGACAGAGAGAGAGAGAGAGTGAGAGAAAGAAAGATATAGTGTGTGAGAGAGAGAGAGGTGACATCCAGCTGCATCTTACAGGAGGGAGAGAGAGAGAAGGAGGGAAAGATGGATAAAGGGAAAGAATGCGAATGGAGAGAGAGAGTTAATGAGATTGGTGCGCACTTTTTGTCCATTGAGTCTCTCTCTCTCTTTCTCTCTCCAGCATATATTAGTGTGGCAGTTAACATCTGCTGCGGTCACTCCTGCTTATCCTCTCCGTTTCGTGCCTGTCAGTCTCTGTGCTGCCAGGCTGGCCCGAGCGAGCGAGCGAGCGAGCGAGCGAGCGAACGTGTGTTTGTGAGTTTCTCTGCATCACAGAGATTAAACTGCAGTTTATCTCCATTCTTCTTACATTTGTTAGAATCCCAACATAAACGACTAAAGACCCCACCAGGACCGCACACACGCCTACACACACATCTGTGTTCTAATTGAGACACGCACATATGCTTGCTCGTTCGCGCGCGCGCACACACACACACACACACACACACACACACACACACACACACACACACACACACACACACACACACATACACACACACAAAGCTGGGCCATTGCCCAGGCCAATTATGAAAGCTTTTCTCCAAGTAGCCTAAAGTAGAAAAAGTGAGATTTTAACAGAATTATAAGACAGATTGACGGGCGGATTTTGAGTTTTGTTTGGTTAATTAGCTACTTATCAGAATCTTCTTGCATCTACTTGTCTCGGCTTAAACTCTGCATACTCCTCAGTTCTCCTGCCGGTCAAGACATCTGAAAGAGGAGCAGAGAAAAGAAAAGAAAGCCATGAATGTAGGGCAGCCAGGACTGTGATGACTTCACAGAGAGAAAGAGGGAGAGAGCAACACTGCCAGCATTGGGGTTTGTCTGAACAGACAGAATCGATAAAATATTTAAAATGAAGATATGCGTATCTTATCTGTTTCCCAAATTGTATTTGATATAAAATAGCTCATACAGTAGCTCATGCATGTGACAAACAAGCAAATACACTTTGACCTTTGAACTTTTCCCAGCAGAAATCTGGCAGTGCTCATAACTATACTGGAGGTTTCGGCTTTACAAAAGCAATGCCCCCCAACAGATCCTTTAAAAACGATTGCCTTGAATATTTATTCCTACTTCTTTACGTTCTCTTGTGCCTGCTATTGTGTTTGTGTTGTGTTCATGACTTTTAGCTCCTCGTGATAAAACTTGTGCCAATACCTAATTTAAAAATAAAACAAATTTTAATTTGGATTACTGAAAAATGACTAGCACAAGCAAAAAAAATAAAAATAAACATTACTCCTTTCTAGTCTGGATAGATCAGCTCTTTGAATATTAAGAACTTTCTCGGAATTTAGGCTGCTAGCAATTAATGACTGTGTGAGGAGTGAATGATAACTTCCAAGTGAATGATACCTTTCGAGTAATGTACTGAAAAATGAAGTGAAGTAAAGTAACCTTATGACATGATGCTGTTCTTATTCCAGGAGAATGTTGTTTGCTTGAAATAACTGGTGGTTAACCGGTTCAACTGTTGACAAATGTAATAATTGTAAGTCGCTTTGGATAAAAGCATCTGCTAAATGCTGTAAATGTAAAATGTAAATGTAAATGTAAAGGCAAAGTGCTAAAAGTGTTACAACATAACAGCTAAAATTGAAATACCATATATGTTGACAAATGTTAACTTGACACAACCAAGACTATCCAAGTTAATTAAATATGGCAACTTGTTGTCAAGGTAAGGTCCCTTTTATTTTGAAATAATCTTTTTGTAATATCTGTGATCCATTTTGATTTCATAGCTGAATTGAAGCAAGGAGGTTGAAAGTAGAAGGAGGGCGCACATTATTCTGTACAGTACCTATAGTTGGAAAAACAAGTGAATACAATTCTATTCTGTTTGAGACACAGAAATACAGACATTAGCATCTAATGACAGATAGACATAGGGGACAGACAGCCCAGCCCTGTTCGACTCCCAGTCCGAAGGTTGTGGGTTCGACCCCACAAGATGGCACCCATTGTAAAACTATATTTTGTTTAATTCATGTACTTACTAATTACTTACTTACTTATTAATGGCTTAGTTAGTTAGGTAGTTGAAAATAAAGCTGTAAATAATGGGGTTCGGTTCTGGCCGAACTTGACCGCTATGTTTTATTCTCAGTTTTACTCTGTACAAACGCATTCAAATTAGCCACGTCGATGTCGGAAGTGGCACCTTCCGGTTCGGCTCCCACTCTCCTTTTGTGGAAACAGGTTAATAGAATATTGCCCACACCTGGTTCTAATTCAGTCCCAGTCCCGTTAACAACGCCCTTGACACAGACAGAGCTAAAACCTATATGTGTCCATGTATCTTGATGTCTGAGCAGTCACTTCAGAGCACCAGTGCAGTAGCATTTCAATATTAGTATTCCAATGAGCTCATATGGTAGAACTCCTGGTTTGGCGGGAACCTCCTAAGAATACCAGTTATGTATGCTAATTCATGCACCCTTTTATCTGTATGTTCACGTGTGTGTGTGTGTGTGTGTGTGTGTGTGTGTGTGTGTGTGTGTGTGTGATTTTTGCACTTGTGTGTTGTGATTGTTGCAAACAAGCTTCCCATTCTAATTGGTTTATTGGTTTCATTGGTTTCAATGCTCTACAAGAAATAAACTATTCTGCTGGTAAACAGGAAATATAATTACAAAAGAAACCCTGATGTGAGTCACTATTGGGATTGATGTGTGTGAGTGTGTGTGTGTGTGTGCATGTACAAGTGTGTGCACGGAAAATAAGACATGCATACATAGCCTAAATTCAAATTACCTCAGTTAGACAGAAATGGTATGATTGGTGAACAGACTGCAATGCTCTGTGGACACTGTGCACGATGTGTTTGTTGTCATTTATGACTCGTGTGTCACAGTGTGCGTGGGAGGTTTTGTTATTGACAGGGCGTAAAGTATCGTTTTTCTCAGGGTGTCAGGTTGTCAGGCCGCCAACCTCTAGCTCGGATCTGTTCATAACGTGTGTGCCTGTAAATACCTCAATGAATGTTAGCATTTGGTGCATATCTGCTTGTTAGCACGTGTGCATGCGCGTATGGGCTGAAGCATGTGTGTGTGTGTGTGTGTGTGTTTACACCATGACAGAATGTGGAGTAAAGCAGACACAGTTAATGAGTGAGACTGATGTTCCTAATGCTTTGGGTCTCAATCCGTTTAGTGACATGTACGAACGATCAGCTGACACGCTGACGACTTGTTTACATAAAAATTAACTAAAGTGTGTAGTGTATTCATCAGATTGTGGGAACAGTGACCTTTTGCTTGACCTTTACACTACAGGTTTATGTCTATATATTATACTGTATCAGAAAGGTTTCATACAAGGTCGATCTGCTCACATTTTTTTCCTGACATATCCTTTAAATTACCCTCTGCAGGTGTGTTATAATGCTTTAGAAACTGCAAAGTTTGGGAGCTTACCTTTAATTAAAGCTGCAGACAATCCTATACTACGGTGGCCCTGAAAGCTCAACGCACTGCAGCTTAAGAAAACCCATGCAAATAGACAAAACACAAGAAAATTAAGAAAACGTCTTCCTCAATTTGACAACACATGCGCAGCATTTCGAAAACGCGTTGCACATACAGACGACACGATGTGTTTCCATAGGGCATTGTGTGTGATCTGAATCATGCGATCGCACAAGTGTAAATTATTTTGGTTAAAATAAACCAAAATCATTCACATTTGAGCTCATTTTCCAACACCACTGACGGATTGCCGACTTTAATAATGTCGTGAGCGGTCATAGGTCACAAACCGTGGCAACAAGCATGTCCAAAATGTGCTCATCACTTCTAAGTGATCTCTGGATACACATCCACTGTGTTGTCTGAATCTGTGTTGTCAAATTGTCAAATTGATTGGTATTACCAATTGGTCATACAGTATTTGATTCTTTGGCCGGGGCAACTTTCCAGCCTACCTGTCTGAAATGGACAGAGAGAGAGAGAGACTGAAAGAAAGTGAGGGGGGAGAAAAAGAGTACTTTTTAAAAAATCAATTATTGGTGAACTCTCTGTTTGGCTGCAGTCAGCCGACCAATTAGAAAGGGAAAGACAAAGAGGGCAACTGAGCCCAGAGGGCCTTAAACACAGACACACACCATAGATAAATTGAAATATAGGCTACAGTACATATACAGTACAGATGCACACACACACACACACACACATAACTGCAGATGGGCCTATTGTGAGTTCTGGGAAATATAAATAAGGCTTTATAATAAAAATGGGGACAGCTCTTTTATTGTTTAGAAGAGATTTTAGTCTCTTTCCATGTGAACCTAGCCTGCCTTCCATCCCATGCATCGCAGTTTGGGGCTTTAGCTATTCATGAGTCTTTTACTGTTGCGACGACACAGGAAAAGAGAAGAGGAGATTCATTCTGAGACAATTACAATTAGCAGATGCTTACATCCAAAGCAACATTCAGTGGTTACAGATGGTAGTGGTTGGGCATGGTAGTTCAAATAACTCAAAAAGAGAGAAAGGGAAGACCAGGGGGAATTCTTGAGACCTTTAGTTGAGAATGAGGTTGAGAAGTAGCAAAGACCCCCAAAAAAGGGAAGAACTACACACAACAAAAGATTCAATTCAATATTAAATACAGTATAATACATGACAGAGCCCGCTCAGTGATAACGATGTGCGGAGATGGAGCCAGGTGTCAATCGGAGTTTGCAAAAGAAAAAGTCCTCCATTATGTTCATGTACGTGGGCTACCACATGTGCGAGAGCACGTTTCATGCATGGCCCCCTCTGTATCACTCTCCGTGGACCCCCTGTCAGCTGTGACCTTTAACAAATGAAAGGAGATGCAAATGTCTGGCTTCATTTGGGCCCATTACAACTCCACACACGAGACTTCTGAGAGCCAGTGGCCTCGGTGCAGACGCCCGTGGAGAGCAACTGTCAGTCTTCGCGGCCCACTCTGATCAGCCGTCTGAATGGCCCCCCGTCCCGGGCGGTGACTCCACCCAGCCGATACAAGTCACATCAGCCCCAGCGTGCGGTATTCTTTATTTATTCTGGGGGAAGCTGGACTCGCCGTGCGTTCTCTTTTGAAACAACGCCGTATCAGTTGGCAGGTCTACAATGACAAAGTCTTCTATTGTGGACCGTAACATGGGGTCAGTGCCTTGCTCATGGACAGAAGTTGACGAAGGAGTCAGTGTCACTAGCTTGTCAGGAACTGGCCTTCCAAAATGATCAGTTACATAGGCAGCATGGATGGATGACTGACAGGTATAAGGTAGGTGGGTGTATGGAGGAAAAATACAAAAATACAAATATTTAACACGCATAGGGACTCATTTAAATGAATGTAATCCCCACACATTGTCTTCATAGATAGATTTCACAGACTTCATAGAGATCCTATCTAAAGTTATGCATTTCAATGCAATGCTGGCTGGCATTATGTGATATAAATGAAGAGACAATCAACTGAAGACTGAACAAAAACATCTTTGTCTTTATTCCAAAGAAGAAAGAGATTGTGTCAGTGGCCTACCCAGACTCAAATAATTCAGCATCAGACATGAAATCCATTGAACAAGTCAAGCCATTGATTTTGGCTCAGTGTGGTAGTTTTCCTCCCCTACCGTTAGCTCGTTATTGTACCAAAGGTCAAAGGTGTCAAACGTCTGCATCCAACCAGCCAATCACAGCGGAGTCTCTGTGTTTGCGCCTTGGGCATTCACGTATTCTGCCTCCAGACAGCCAACGTGTAGAGATGTATGTGTCTGTCTGTCTGTCTGTCTGTCTGTCTGTCTGTGTGTGAATGAAGAGGACGAGAGAGAGAGAGAGAGATGGGAAGTTATTTCGCTGTAGAATCAAATGCTCACACAAGTCATCCAGATGTGTGCACATCAACATATCAAGACAATAAAGCTGGACCTATGTCAAAAATAATGTACAAGGAACATGACATCTTTACACAAAATTCTTTTGGTCATTTGTGGCAAGTTCTGCTGTGAATGTAAACCACAGCACTTGTTGGTCTGGGCCCTCTGTGTGTGTTTGTGTGTAAAGGTCAGTTTGTCTCAGGCAATGGGCTGGCTTTGTGTGATCTATCTGGGCTGCTGTTCATGTCGGATTCTGGCAAAAGTCACAGAACAAATTACAGTTGGGACTCTAATCTTGGCTCGTGTGTGTGTGTGTGCATGTGTACAGTATGCGAGGAAGAGATGGATTTTAACATGGGAACTCGCATGTCCATTATGACAGTGTTGTCATGCATTGTTTGTCACTTGAGCTACTCGGGGAATGGCACTGCTAACCACCTATAGTAAACATACATTTGC
Source organism: Percopsis omiscomaycus (assembly GCA_027575585.1). Classification (NCBI taxonomy): domain Eukaryota; kingdom Metazoa; phylum Chordata; class Actinopteri; order Percopsiformes; family Percopsidae; genus Percopsis; species Percopsis omiscomaycus. Next base: position 120,533 of record JAODLI010000011.1, on the reverse strand, counting down.
AGAGCTTTAATTGGCAATGACTTACTAAAACCTCATAGAAACCTGTAGGTGGAGACCCCCTGTGCGGTTGTGAAACTTGATAAACGCTTAATGCCAGTCAGCTGAGTGGCAGTTGTACTAGTTGATTGTAATAGGAGGCAGCTATTTCTGTAGCTCCTCCGAACGTAATCAGTTTGAAGAAACACAACACAGGCTGTACATCTTCTCTATAAGGTAACCAGTGACTGATCCCCTCCTTCTCAACCACTCTTTCTTCCATTGTTTGTATAACATAATACAAATGATGTGTTAAATTATAATATATTAAAGATATTAAATGAATTTTCCTCTTCAATCTCTCTCTCTCTCTCTCTCTAAATCTTTTATTGTCTGTCCTGTACCCTGTGTAGAAGTTTTAATGTATTTGGAACCTTCTGGTTATTTCCATGTGATATCTTGCTGTATTTTATTATTGCAGCAACCCAGTTTTTCTATAGGGATCATTACATTTTCATATGAGAAACAAATCATATACAGTATATACTGTATTTACAGTATAATGTCATGTAAAACACTGTTCTTCAATGTTCTTCATATGGACAGAGAATGCCTGAGAAACAGGGAAAAGGGGAGAGAAGGGGAGAAAAAGAGAGTCAAAAGGGACATTAGACACACACCTACAGTAGGTTCCTACAAAACTCTGTTCAGGCACACACACACTCCACACTTACAGACACACATGCGGTTACACACAAACAAGCTCATCTAATTAGCCCCTGTGCGCTTACAAAGTGACTCTTTAAAGTCCATAAAACAATCCTGTTATGTCCTCTTCTCCTCGTCAGACACATATATGGGACTACCTTTCACTCCTTTGCTGCTTTATTCTCTGTGCCCTCGCCCCTAACCAGTAATGCAGCAGCAGTCTCTACTGATTTAGTTAACTCAGTGGAAGTGACTTACAGTACAATTGGTTTGATCACATTCCTAGTACCCTGGCCTTATCACCCTATGTACTTTAACTCCAATTGAACACAGAGGCCTTGGGGCAGTTCCATTATTCCTAGCGCCACTAATTAAAACATATACAGCAAAGAAGCCTTTGCTCTCCTGTTGTGGCCATTCCACGTGCCAAAATCGGATCATGTGCGCGTGTGTCTGTATCTGTGTCACGTCATGTGCGCGCATGTGTGCATGATGGCACATTGTGTCATTAAGAACTGGTCCAAAGCAGGGGTTTAACTACAAAAAGCGCATGCATTTTTCAATAGCTACTATATATAGCGGTCTATAGCGGTATGATATTATGCTTTTAAAAAAAGTGGTTCATAGTTTGCGACAAATATGCCCACACACACACACACACACAATTTGAATTTTTAATTCTTAAGAGATTTACATTCAAACCCTGGAAAAATATGGTTCTTCTGCATTATAACTGGCAATCTGGTGGTCTTAATTATATTATATATATTACATTATATAGAGATGTGTTTCTGTATTGTCTGCTGTAGATACACTATAGAAAATGCAGTTGGGAACCCTGAAATGTAGTAAGCAAAGGATGTGTTGTTTTGAATGTGTGGCTTAATGTGGATTGGTGGAATGTGATTTAAAACATTCAGTTCATGTTTTTTTGAATGTTGGAAAGAGTTATTTTTGAGTTATAGTTTTTGTAACTAACTGTCTGCATTGTGTTTGGACAAACTGTACAAAACATAGTGTGATAGCAGCCTGTGTCACATCACCCATTTGACACAATACAATGGGCCCATGCCACATGTCAAGCTGTCAGCTAACCATGCTAGCTTCCCTTGCAAAACGGCTCTCTGCTGTCAGATAAAAACCTTGTATCTCCAAAAACTCCAGCAAGTCCTCCAGACTATTTTTCATATTAAAACAAGATAAGAAGTAATATGCCACAGGTTCATCCGTTTCCTGAAACAGCGGATCACAAAAACTTTCAAACTTTGCACCTGCGGTACAGCAATGTAGGGAACTTTGTGTCCAAAACAAATTAAATTAAATGATTAAATCAAGAATCAATTGCACAGATTGTAAACACGCAGGTTTCATTTTGACAGTAACAGTTATGCAAATGGTTGTCAGTTGATGTGGTATGAGAGCCAAACAGCAGACAGTCTGCCCCTGTGAGTAACTATATGCTAAATCTTTTTTTACATACACAAATCCACTCATCAGTGGCTATGACTCATCTGAAGTTGTCTCTCTCTCAAAATATTGCATATCCATCTCTGTCACCCCGCTCTCCTCCTCCTTGAGAACGGAACAAAACCTCCAAAGCGGGCCATCACTGGTGAATTGCGTAACTCTCCCACACACAGTTTAGCCATGGCAAGGTGACATTAAAAAGGCCACACTTACATAATGACTGGTCAATTGTCGGCACAGTTGGCCCTGTTCCCACGACCCCTCCCTGAAAGCCTATCACATCTCACCTCAGCCTACAACTCTCTCACAAAGGCAAAAACACTTTCTCCCCTTCAATCAGCATCTGCATATCTGTTACAGTGTTGCTAGCTTCCCACCCAAAAGACACACACACTGCCATCTCCCTCTCTGCCAGCCCTCTTACCCATGAAAATGTCAGCCTTTGTGTCTTCGTTTGTCAAAGGTGACCCAGTCACAGCGGGGCCCGCTTCTTCTCACATGTTCTTTACATGAGATGACAGGCAGGGTAGGTGGAAGGACCAATGGCTAGGTAGACATAGAAAACGTACTGTAGATAGGCCTGTATGAATCCAGATCCAAAATATTATGATAGAAAAAGAGAGAGAAAGAGCCAAGGAACTCAGGGAGCTGCCGTGACCGGAATGGGATTTACACCACCCATACGGTGAGCCATCTGTTTTAACCATTTCATTTCCCCAACCGCAGTGGTGGATGAGTAATATTTCTAATTTTGACCGTCTGTTTTTCTAAGTTTGATTACCACCACTGATCACCTCTACTCTCCCGCTAACAGGAATTATCGTATAAAAACGTTGAGTGACTCTGTATGCTGACTCACCCGTAAAACTCACGGCTGTGTTTATGCTCTGAGAGTAAATTCAGTTCTCCTGGACGGCAGTGGAGTTGACTCCATAGCCATGGGAGTATTCCCGTATAGTGTGATTAGTATCGTGTGTGTGTGTGAGAGAGAAAGAGTGAGACCACTGGTGTGGATGGTGGCGTAAGGCTGTCAGATGCATACAGAGGAGGATGTTAGCTCCCCTGTGACGCCTGGGCCTTTTGAAACATACAGCAGTTAATTAGTGGCAAGGCCCCGGGACTTTAATCTCTTCTTTGCTCCCTCTGTATGAGAGAGAGAGAGAGAGAGAGAGAGAGAGAGAGAGAAGGAAAGCAAGTAATAGAAAAAGAGAGAGAAAGGGACAAAGAACTTAGAGAGCTGCCGTGACCGGTATGGGATATATGGTATCTGAATGCATTCACGAGAGTGTGTGTGTGTGTGTGTGTGTGTGTTGGGGGAGGTGTACTTAAGCAAAAGTGTGTGTTTGTGTGTAATTGCATGCATGTTTGTGTATGGTTCTGTTTGCGCGAGAAAGAGAGAAAAATGACGGGAAAAGGAAGGAGGTTATTAGAGCATTATCCACTCTGGGGGAAGTGGGGGGGGTGGTGGATGGAGAGAACGGCAGATGATAAGGTCACTTCAAACTCCCTGTTCAAAGGCAGAGGTCTGTAATTAGTGCTGCTTGTGCTGAGCAGGGCATTGTGGGTCTGTGGGGGTGCGTGTTAGGGTTCGAATGAATGCAGGGGGGTTAGTTGTATACTGAACATGTAAAGCCCATAGAGGTTATTTTGGCTTATCAAACCTCATTGTCAGGATGGGTGGAGCTATGCTGTAAATTTCAGCAGAATTCATATATAGTATACTCCAAAGAACCAATCATTAAGAAGGTGTCAGTTGTTCCGCCCTAACAGGTGCAACAGAACTGGCTTAGTCAGGGAGATGTCAATCAAGTGGGGTCTGTATACGCCCACATTGTTCTGAGAAGATGTCTAGCCAGTCAAATTAAGTCAAAACAGCCATACTAAACAGGTTAATGGCACAGAGCACAGCATGCAGCCAATTAAGGAACTAACTTAAGAAGTGTACTTCATAATTAACAGAAGCTGATGCTTTGACTTCATACGAGTGGGAAAATGCTTTTGTAAAGCCTATCCCCACAACACCCCCTCAACTTGGAATTCCTAGAGTTCTTATTTTTATTAAATAAAATAGTATTGGCTTTGTTTATTAGTATTAACAAGTAAATATATATAAAATTAACCAGTTACAGCTAAAACTCCAATATAAGAAATATTGGCAAGAGCTTCTCTTATTTTTCCAGTTTCCTTCAAGTGTTACCTTGGTTTATTTGTAGTTAATTGAACAGATTATTAAGTTATTTAAGTTTGATTGAATTGGCCAGTTTCTTATCTCTAGAAAGAGATATCAGCATATGATTGCAAATAGTTGTCAGACCCATTGCCGATGGGCTCAAGATTAGCCAGTTTCTACCAGTATAGACACATGCCCTCTAGGTCAAACATGCAAATGAGTCATGGTCTGTACAGTTCAGAGTTGCGCTCGTTGAGACATCCCCTTTATCTTGTGTCGTGAGTTTCAGGTCTTAGTGGATTCTAGCCTTGAGAGAAGTGAGTGTTATAGGTTTAAGGTCACTATTTTTCCAGAGGAAGATTTTTTTTACTCCAGAACACTAAAGATGAACACAGGTGAGAAATAAATGTTCTAAATACGTGAATAAATGACTCCTTGAATAATTCCTCTGCATATACAGATGAGCAAACACAATGGGAAGGATGAGTGTTTGAGCATCTGCAGTTCACACAAATTACTCTATCCTCTCTAAGCAAAGACAAGTCTTATTATTCACACACAATTACATTGAAAATGTATGTACCTACATTCATTTTATTGCAGGTCTATACAGATTTTACAGCAGCTTATGAATGTGCCGATAGAACTATTTTAGCCAGTACATATTGCAATGTCGCCCTCTAGTGGCCCCTTCCTGTCAACATTTTTAGTTACAATCTAACAGGTACATTAGCAAATTGGTGTGTGAAAGTATAAAATAAATCTGCCAATATTGTCAATGTCATATTTACTAGAATATATACATTCACTAATATTGTTGAATTTATATATAAATTGTGAAAAAAGAAGACACTACTATTGGAATTTCCATAGCATATTTATTTTCTTCTTAAAAAAACGACAAGGTCCAAGTTGGTTTGAAGTCCGGCCCACACTAATTTTCCCAGGCTAGCTAGCTAGCTAGCTAGCTAGCTAGCGCGACTCTAAGCCACCAGGAAAGAAAAATAAGTCTTATGGACATTTGATAATATACACCCCATATACAGCAATGCATAGTGGTCTACTAAAACACCTTTCAGTAATACCGAACCTCCACGGAGGCTTTAACTCGTCATGTGGTTGACAGCAATGAGGTTCAATCCATCAGCGACTTTCAACTAATGATGGTTGTGCATTTGATAGGTCTGGGTTATGTTCCCCTTGCCCGGCTGCAGGTGCTACAGTCACGGATGGCCACCTTCCCCCCTTGTCAGCAGTACAGCCGATTGATGCAACGTGGCGCGGGAGTCTAGCAACCCTTCCGGATATCGTGAAAGGTCAACTGCATGCAGGAACACCCCATCTTGACCAATCAGATTCAGCATAAGTGCAACGTCAGAGCCACTGACAAACAGACACACACCCTCCTTGCTGGAGTGCTTTGTGAAGTCCTGAGTAAACCTCAGGGACCTCATCTTTTAACCTTTGTTTAGTTTAAATGATCTAAAGGGGGCTTGGTTTGTCTAGATGACCCCTGGTGAACTCAACCCAGGAGAGAGGTGGTGATTTCGTAAAATTGGCACTCGACTGTCTCCTGTGACAACAGAATTCAGATTCAAACAAACACAACAACTGGGTTCAGTGGGAATGACCTTTGTTCAGAGCTCTGGTTTCCCTCGTCCTACGCAGCGCCTGTGCCAGTGAGCACGTACGTGCGTGTGTGTGGGCGTGCGTGAGAATGTGACGTGGCCTGTACACAGTGAGTGAGAAGCGCGTGCGTGCGTAGGGCTCGTGCGTTGGGCCCGTGCGTTGGGCCCGTGCGTCCACCGGGGCAGAGGGGCTACAAACACGACTCCCAGTGCAGCTGCAAGTCTGTGCTGTCCAGGAAGTCGGTGGAAAAGACGCTTGGCGGAGTGTGAGGCGCCAGGGGGGCCAGGCTCGTGCCTCCGTCCCCCGTCCCTCCTCCCCGCCCGCCGCCGGCGTCTCCTCCCCCGCCTCCCACCCCGGAGCCGCTGCCCGCCATGGAGATGTCCAGCCAGTCCATGCTGTCCAGGGTGGGGTCGCCGAAGTCCAGCCCCGCCGGGTGCGGGGAGAAGCCCAGGTCGGACGTGTCCATGGGGGTGGGGGGGTGGTCCAGTATGCTGGCCGTGCTCAGCATCTGGCTGTGGAGGTCGTCTATCAGGGTCAGGCCGCCGTCCGCCTCCACGCCCAGCAGGGGCGCGCCCGTGGTGCTCTCCAGGAAGTCCTCCAGGCGCCCGCCGCCCCGGCCGGGCGGCCTGGGTGAGGGCGAGGTGGGGGGGGCCGGCGCGGGAGGGGTGGGGGGCGCGAGGTGCAGGGGGGACGGGGGGGATGATGGGGAGGGGGGGGCGGAGTGCAGGTGGGCCAGGGAGGGGTCCGGGTTGGCCTTGAAGCCTGAGATTTCTGACAGCGGGAAGGAAACCACAGTGAGCACAAAGATGGCGGAAACACTGTCTAACTAAGTACTAAGTACTACTGCAAGTAGCACATGACTACTCAGTAAACATGTACTTCTGTAACACGTCACTAAGCCTCCCTACCTCCACTTTTAAGAAGAATGTCAAAGAGGTCATCCATCTGCTGACTGCTCAGGCCATTCTCCTAGTGACAACAGGAAATGGTTTCTGTTAATTTCAGCGTTACCGGGTCTAGATTAGAAGACATCACAGGAAAGCTACAAAGCGGATCTACATTTGAATCTATCTACATCAAATCCAAAACCAATGCATTGGACTGCATGCAAATGTATTTTATTGTGATGTTGAGAGACACACACACACACACACACACACACAGACGGCGAGAGGAAAACGAATAGAGTCGGACAGGTGGAGGAAATGAAGCGCCAGCAGACGTACTTTGGGGCGCTGCGTGGAAAGAGAAGAGTTGGGTTTGGGAGAGGGAGGGGTGAACAGTGTGTGTCTGTCATAGGGTGGACACACGGCCTCTCTCTGCAAAGATGAGAGGGAGAAAATGGAATGAAAGGAGGATAAAGAGAAGCAGACAGGAAGAAAGATGACAGTGGTATGGCTGTGATAACAACAACGAGGATGAACCACCTTGAGAGATGAGATAATGGTGCTTTGGCATTCAGAGTCGGAAACGTCGTCGAAGAAAGGCTGCAGGTTGGGAGGGGCAGAGACCGACAGACTGGGTTCCGGCAAGCCATTGGTGTCTAGGTGAAGACTTAGCTTCTGTCCCTGGAGTAAGAGATGGGGGGTATTAATGGTATAGGGGTACAATAGGTGGTACAATACTACATGCAATATGTTAGCAAAGTGTACATTTGTGATTTATTACAGCGTCTATGTTGAGTACCTTTTTGGTAGGCTGGCTTACAGGCTCTGGCGGCAACTGCTCGCTTGATTGAGTTGCAACGCTGGGGGTGCTGGTTGCTGATTGGCTGGGGAGTTTGCTTGGAGTCGACTGCAGTCTCTGAAAGAGGAGGTAGGTAGGACTGAGTTTGTTGCTTCCTGCCATGCGTTTTAATCTGGTGTGTTGGAGAAGAATGCTTTAGCTTCCACCGTACCTGCATGGTGATGCGTCCGTTCGCTTTGGCTAAAGAGGACAGTCCGTTCTGTCCTTCCAAGGTGTGGTTGGTTAGCGCAATCAAGTAGTGATTGCCGTTGCCGTCGGTTACCAGGGTGGGCGCCCCATTGGCCTTAAGTAAGTCCAATGAGATGGTCTGTGTGGCCAGCTGGGTGCTGTTCTGTTGGTTGACCACTGGGGCCACCTGTAGATGCAAGTCAAACAGGATTTAGCTATAGTTTTAGATACCTTTCACTCACAATGAGAACTTAATATATATACTGTGCACAAAAGGCGCAGCTGCGAGTAGGGGGAGGGGTAGAGAACGGTGCAAGTAGAGAGAAAAGCAAGCCACTCAGGGTTTGAAACAAAAGCAGCGACTTTTGCAATGCTGAATTCAACCACAAGGGCAATTCCAGGTACTAATCGAGAAATGCCCCTTTAAATATCTAAATGAAGAAAAAATTCTCAAAGCCTAACATGATAGCAGGTAACAGCTGGAGGCCATGTGGGATGTGTCTGGGGTCCTTTGGTGGAAGGACAGTACGCTACCTGCTGTATGGGGTTGGTGGTCTGCTGTTGTTTCTGCAGTCTCAGCTGAGCTCTCTGCTGCTTCTTCTGCTGGGCTTGGCTCACCGCAGGCTTGTGGGGTGTGCTGGCCTGGTTCTGGACATGGACCTGTTTCAGCTGGACCTGGTTCGGGGTCAGCTTCACGGGGTTCTGCGGGGTCAGCCTCTGCTGTGCTAGTCTCTGCTGGGCCTGGAGCTGCTTCTGCTGGGTCTGCTGGATGATGAGCTGCTGCAGTTGCTGCTGCTGCAGCAGCAGCAGCTGGGCTTCAGTCTTCTGCTGGGCCTGCTTCTGAGGCAGCGTCTTGGCCTCCCCTGCCTTCTGCTGCTGGATCAGGACCTGGTGCTGTTTGAGCTGCTGCCGTTTCTGCTGCTGGGCCTGCTGAAGCTGGAGCCGGTGGATCTGCTGCAGTTTGAGCAGGGTCTCCTGGGAGCACTGCGTGGGCTGGGCCGCCTTCTTGGCCTGGGCCTCGTCCGTCACGCCCTCCATCCCTTCCTCCGTCTCCACCTCCTTCTTCACCTGGACCAGCATGCCGTTGGGCAGCGTGGGCGGCTGGATGGCCGAGGCCTTGATCAGAGTCTGTGGTTTGACGTCGTGGCTGGCAGTCCTGTTCCTCTCTCCGCCCTCCACGCCCCCACCACCGGCCATCTTGCCCTGCTCCAGCTGGGATCGGAGCGTCTCCACCAGCCGCTGCTTCTGCCTCAGCAGCCGGGTCAGCTCCTCGATCTGCTTGTCCTTCTCCTGCAGCATCTGGTCCTTGTCCAGGGATGAGGCGTCCCTGGTGACCCTGGCCAGGGGCTCCTGAGGCTGGCTAGGTGGCTGGCCGGAGGAGGGAAAGGGCCTGGAGAGGCTGCACGAGCTCTGCAGCTGCCCCTGGCTCTCCTCCTTGACCTGGGCCAGTGCAGGCATGTTGGACGGGTGCTGGGGGGAGGGGTGGAGGGTGAGCTGGGTCAGAGGAGAGCTCACCTAAGGGAAGAGAAGTCGGTCTTAATATTTATCTAGAATGTCAACCGATGACTTTAAAACAGAGCAATAGGCAACCGGTGAGCTATAAGTAAATAATTAATGCACAGAGTTCTCTCAACTTCTACACTCCATGAAAAACTTGAACCAATCAGATGCAAGAAGAGAGTGGGTGTCATTTTTTTGTCGTCGACATAGTTTTTCGAATTTCTGCTCATTCTTGCTTAATTCTCCTAAGCATACTGTACCACAAAGCATACAAATGACTTAAAAACAACTATGAACACCATTCAATATCAAGATAAAAAAAACTAGATTAAAATTAATGGTTTGGGTTTCCTAAAACATGTTGCATCTACTGCATCTCACTCACCATTTCCCCAAACACATCTCCATTACAGCTGGCCTCGTCTGGACTCATGCAGGAGTGCTCAGACGGCGTAGGGGACACGGGCGGGCTGGAGCTAGTGCTGCCAAATCGCATGACCCGCCCTGGGATAGGAGCCTGAGTCAATGAGAATGAAGCTACTTTAGCGCCGCTGTCCACTGATTGGCGGATAAGGGTGGCCGTTACAGTGGTTGCGGATGCGGTGCAGTTAGTGGTGTGCACCGCGCCGTGCTGGCTGGGCTGGGAGGTGCCGTTCTTGGCGTTAGGCGTGGCCTTGCCGCCGTTTTGCTCCTGGTAGTGGCGGAGCCGCTCAAGCAGGTCGGTCTTGGTACCGGACACCGTCAGCCCGCGCAACTTCAATTCCTGTTTTAACTCAGCAACCTGGCGGAGACAAACCACAATTACAGACTGTAAAAAGGTCCAATAAGCGATTTCCCCGCCGAAAACATCATTCATTAGGCTTTCTACTGACACCTGCTGGCATAGCTGTGCCATTGTTAAGCCCATGGGTAAACAAGATCTGCTCCATGTAGGGCTCATTCTGTACCTACTAAGTGGCCTGAACCTCCATCTCAATGGTTTAGAACATATTTAAGACAATACACATTTAGATTTTAATTTTGACATATTCATTTTTGTTTTTTTAAATATGCAAATTGTGTATTTTCCATGTGGATGCTATGAGAAAGCAACAAAAGCAAAGATTGATGCATACTAATGCAAGTTGCTGTTCTGAAAGAATGGCGTGTGCCGGCTAAGCCTCTGGGTATGAACTTACTTTTAACTCATCCAGGTTGGCTGGCAGATTGCTAGGCTTGGCTCCTCCCACTGGGGTTTGGGTCTGACGGTTGGGCCCGCTCTGATTGGTGGAATTTGAAGTGGGTGTCGTGGGAACACTACGGGAGGGGGAGGGCCCCGGCTTGGTTGCGGGGGCCTGCTCAGCTGGTGGTCTGAAGACCATCGCAAAATAGACAAACAATTAAGTGAATATTCCCTCTAGTCAAATGTAGTAAAACCCAGCCAAAAAATATTTCCTTTAACAGAGGCCAGAAAACCAAACTATACTGTGTGTACGTGTAGTTTAACCTAACCTACTGTATATTGTGGTTTTACATGCCATATCTATTAGATGTATTCATTTTTTCATTTATGCATTGAGGCTGACCGAACACAGGTTGACCTCTGACCGTACAGGAGTCTATAAACCTACTTGGGCGGGGCAGGCAGGATGGTGTGGTAGTTGTAGTGCTGCTGCTGCTGGTTGATTATTTGCAGTTGGAGAAACAGCTGCTGTTGCTGCAGGATCTTAGCATAGGAGTCGTCCAGTTGGGGAGGCGGGTCCTTGTCGCCCTTCTGGTCTGGGGGGATGTACTGATGGTACTTCAACTTCTTCACCTTCATGGTCAACACATAACAACTCATGAAATAAATGTGAGTTTAGGCACGAGGAACACTGCCTACCAATTCTTGGGCAAAAAACAAACAAACGTATTTATCCAGGAACAGGGGATGTCTATGTTACAGTATTATTTAGCAACAGCCTACTTCATGCGCTTTGACAAAGGACAGCGCAGCAGTAAGAGTGAAAAAAAGGGAGCGTGATCAAACTTTATCATACTGCAACCATAAAGCTGCAGATGCCATCCGATTCATTTTATAGCGGTCAAACGCCTTATGACTGATGTGCGTGTCATGACCTGAGTGCTTTAGGAGATCAGAGAGAGCTTCCTGACCTTTGGCTTGTTGTCCTTAGCCTTCTTTGGCCTCTGGGGAGGCCGATCTGAGCTGCTCTTGGCCTGAGACGGACGACAGAGAAAGCAGACTTCAGTTGGTCCGTGAATAGTGAGTTAGTACCAGTTACTGGTGGGATCACCTGAACATCACTCACTTTAGGCTGTCCGGAGGTGGGGCGAGAGCTGGCTGGCGGCGGTGTCCCATTTACTAGCTTCTGAGACGGGGAATCAGAGCCATTTGTTTGTGGTGGAGGAGGTGGAGGTGGAGGTGGAGCGGGCTGGATAAGGAACTGGAGACAACATTACACTGGTTAATTGAGATAAAGATGTATTCATTTGTTTTTAACACTTGATTAAATTATTTATTTATATATACACATACATACTGGATTGTTACTGGAAATGGGGTAGTGTACCTGTGTTGGGGACATGTCCCCATCTTGGGTCAGCATGTCAGAGGGGGACAGCTGCGAGGCAGGGCCCAGAGGAGAGTCATGATTGGTGAGCTGGTCCGGTGACAGCGCATCACTGCTGTCCTCGTCCAATGAGGAGCTTTCTCCTCCAGCACCCTTTGGTGAATCTGTTAAATGGCAGGAGGATTTAGTTCTACAGCAGTAAAAAAACAAAACATTATAGACAAATTTAGGCGAAACAAACCATTGTTAACATTTTACTGGCTGTGGCGTGTTACAATTTATAATAACCAACCATTATTTATAAATCATATAGTATATTCATCTAAAAAAACGTACGACGGTTGTGGCTACTCTTATAATGATCCTGCTTGTAAAAAAAGACAACGCAATAAAGACTAACAGAGTTATCAAACACAAATACTCAAGTATTTCAAAAGACAAATATGTGCACACATAATGTGACATTGTAGATGGGTTTTGCATGCATTGATATCTCTACATCACTGGGTCTACCGCATTCACAGTACTTCCCTGTACAGAGTCTGTCATGTGGATTTGCATACACGTGTTTGTTTCCCTACCCAGCAGTGAATGCTGCACGGTGCAGCTGACTGGCAGGATGTTCTTGTGGACCAGTTCGATGGGACCGGGCCGGTGGGAGATCTTGTCATTGAGGTCGTCGGCCAGCCGCGCCCTTTTCAGCTGCAACTGCTTCGCCTGCAGGGAAGGCTCTGCGGAGGTCTCTGTGGTAGACACACACACACACACACACACACACACACACACACGATGGATCGATTCACAGTTAGAATAGGATACACTGACATCAATATGTTGCCAAGCTCCCTATTCTGTGTCATATTATGACAATTTACTTGATCTAATCTAGTCTAATGCTGTATTTATTCAACAAGAATGAATATCTAAAGCATTCTTTATCCTTCTAAGCTAACAGAGAGCTGTAATTCTATCTGTTTAGCTAGTCAGTGCAGTTCCTCAGACACTGCTGCAGGAGGCGGCATGGAGCACTCACCCTCCAGGATGTGCATCCTGACTAGCTCCGAGCGCTCCGGGCGACTGCGGATCTTCCTCTTCAGGTAGTCTTCAGTCTGGTAAAAAAAATAAAAAAAAAATAAAAAATAAAAGACAAAATAGAAGAAAACAATAAAAGACTACTGGTGAGTTGATAGACCAGGGCTGCATTTAAAGAAAAGTATTAACTGATTTGACTTTCCAGATTTTAAATCAGCTTGGCAAATCCTAATACTGATACTTTGACTTATTGTAAAAACAAACTAGATGAGTATATATTTTCCTCTTCTGCTCCTCCTGACATTTCAGTAAAGAGCACACTGGCGCATGCAGCAAGTTGACATTTCTAACAAACAGGAATTGAAATATTGAAGAAGTAATGTCAGTACTGTCAGTGCTATATTTGCACTGTGAAATGTTTTAGTAATGCACTTCATCTGATCACATCACTATGCACTAGATACACTAAACGGCTTGTTCTTTTTAATGTATTGATAGCAGATCAAATATTATGGGACCAAACCATGACCTTTGAAACGGACGGGGGTCGTGAGAGCCTACCCAGTACTCAGTACCCCTATTACAGACACTTACCCTGGCTCTCTCTAAACTCTTCCTCTGCTCGTGAAAGGCTGCTGGGCTCTTCAGTGCTGCACCAAGCCAAGCATGGAGAAGGAGTAAGAAAAACAAAAGAAGCAAACAGAGATTATATTATATATGCACGTTTTGAGGCTTTTCCGTGGCAGTGACAGCGTGGGAAGAGATTTAGAGGAACAGTAACTCAAAGCAGAACTTGCTGCATGGTGATTTTTTTTTTTAGACACAAGGTTTACTGGTCAGAGGTTTAAAGCTACTGTCTGCTAGGTCTGATAGACTTGAAGGCCAGGGAGTGCGTGAGCCATCAATACTTGATGAACGCCACTCTGGATAGGATGTATAAAAGCGCAGGTGAGAGGGTTGGCTGAGGGACCATCTCCATACATCACTCCTTGCAGCCACTGCTGCTGTTAATGTGCATCAGTGTTTCTATGTGTGGGTGAATCTTGCGACGCCCGTGGCTCTGAGAGACTTTGTATCAGTAAGAATATAATCATTCATTATAATCATTCATTAACATGCAAACAGATAGAGAAAGATGCACTTTTTCTTGGTGGTGGTATGTTTCATTAATCCTGTTTATTTTGTTTTGATTTACACTAATTTGCCATTATTGTGATCTATTCACCACATTCCATCAGTGTTGACTTTGCTTTAGTGCCTTAATATTTATTTTTCCAGAATCCTAAATATCGCTACTGTACTACTACTTAAAGGTTAAGTATGTAATATTTCAGAGGCTCTAGTGACAGAAATGCAATATAAGATCCAAAACTATGTTGTCAGTGGTGTACAAAGACC
>JAODLI010000011.1:86060-106090 GCA_027575585.1 Percopsis omiscomaycus | reverse complement strand
CCCTTCCCTCATGGCAACTTGTGTGGCACTACCTACCACCCCTCCCTCCCAAAAAAAACAACTAATATCCCCTCTAACCCATCTGAGTCGATCTGATCTTCTTTGTTCGTTTTACTTTTCCTTTCATCTTATCTTCTCTTCTTTGCTCTCAGCACTATCTCTCCTCTTAACTCTTTTTCCTCACCCTTTCTTCCTGGACTTCATGATATCTCCTCTGCCCTCTCTAGTTAAATGTTTGTGTTTCAGAAAGTACAAGTACATGCGTTGTAAGTACATCGTGAAAGCTTTACGACACAACTCCAGAATAAGGAAGTGAGATGAACAGAACAGACCAACAACCATCTGTTCCATGACTCACACACACAACACATATGGAGCTAGTTCAGAGCAGCTCCTGCTTAACTCAGAACCAAACATGTAGACATTTAGACCGGCTCTGTGACTATATGAAATTAAACTGAAATGCACAAAGTGTTAAAAACAACACTAAATAATGCTAGAAACACACAGCCAAAATACACATCCCCTGTAAACACATCCTGGGTCAATGAATAACCTTTGAACGCCTCACATGAATGCACACTTATATAGTACAGTAATACATTCATGAGCTTCTTGAACAGACCAATTGGTGGGCACTTCAATCCACCTTATGGTTCGGTTACTTTCGGGAGCTGAACCCATACTACAGTAGTACGCATACTACTATAGTATAGTAAATCCTCTGTCTACTAAGGAGTGGTTAGTCATCATTTAGAAACCATACGCACTTCCTCTACAACCGGAAATAAAAGACAGAAATAACCGTAGACCCAAAATAACCACTGAGATATTTTAATACGGAGTTATTTGTGTTGAACACAAAGGAACTAAGTTGTCTTACTCAAGTTCTGACTAAGCACATTTGGGTTTACAGTGACGTGTTAATTGTACGTCACGTCTATTTAATATTTAATATCTATAGTCAGTTCTGTTGTACTAATATGACAGCCCACTCCATCTGAACTAATTATGTATCATAGATTTAGAAATATACAGCTTCAATATCTATCAAGTCCAATCAATCTATTCAAATGCGATGCTCCCACAAAGCTAAAAGTGTCGCTCTAATGCTGTCCCCTCACCACTTGTTGAAGAATACACAGGAGAACTGGCAGGGAAACTGGATACAGCAAAATAAAACGACACAAATTTGTATTTTCCACTACGCCTCTACGTCATGTGGTTTGGACAAATCAATATGTAGACCATTTGCCATCACACAGAAGATGTACATGTATGTGTGTGCATGTGCATGTGCGATTATATTTGTGGTGCATCAACTGATTCACTGATATACTGTATACACTTTGGTGCTTGTGTGGTTTCGATGAAGTCTGGCAGACTGACATTACCACCAATCACTGTGGAGGGGAAAACTTCTTCAATCATCATTGGTCGACTGGCCGACATAATTAACTCTGGCCGACATGTTAACTTCATTTCTTTTTATTTTATTTTCTCACCTCACCTCTCATTTCCTCTCCTCTCTCAGTACTCTGTAAGCGGTACAAGGACTGCCCTAAGCCTCAGTATGCTATGGGAAAGCCGGAGCCAATGTGGTGATTAGATTGCAGCCTGCAGCGGGCTTTCCCATGGGCCAGAGGCCTGGGATTTGAAACGGGGAGATGATTGTTTTGGCCCAGAGGTGGAATTGATTTGTCTCTGTAACCCCACACAGAACAGAGCATGGTAATACAGGATATGCCTGCACGGTGGGAGTGTGTGTGTGTGTATTTGGCTGGCACACTTGGCCATATTTCAGGGAGCGCTCAGTCCCTACGTAAGACTCAGACACTGAGCTGATGTCTTGGCTACAGAGGGGACAGGGTTGTCTGGCCAACACGCTAATCAAGGCCACAGGGGACTATTGTGTGTGTATGTGTATTATACATACACCTGTGTGTGACCAGGGCATTGGTGTGTTTAGGACGTTGTGTCTGGGTACATCCCGCTCCATCTGCCACTCTGTTTTGAAGTCCTACAACGTCCAGCCCAAGATACAGGATTATTGTGAAGGGGTTCATTCTATTTAGAATATATCTTTTATTTGTCTCTGTTTTTTTTGAAATCTCCCATACTTTGAATTCTCTTCCTTTCACTTTTCCTTTTAATTATTCTCTGTCTTAGGCTTCTGCTCTTCTCTTCTCATGGGACAGCATTAAAGAAAGTACATTCTTGATTATTCTAAAGAAACAATAAATAAAAGCATCCATCCAGACGTCAACCCTGACCTCCCTCGGGTGTCCAGCATAGCTCTATAGCTCTGCTCCCACTGTGCAATGTGACGCTCCCAGTCAGGCGATGGGGTGAGCAGGTTCACAAATGTTGTGTTTACAGTAAAAGGTATTAAATAACACACCCACACAGACGTACACGCCCCCCCGCCGTGAAGTATCAGGTGAGCACCAGGTTAGGTAGGCTAAGTGGATGAGACCGTGGATTAGTGGTAAAGCCACTATAACACACTTAGACATACATATGGACAGACATGGGTGAGACTGCGAATGATACATGCACAAATGGACATGTACATACACACACACACACACACACACACACACACAATCAGACATCAGAGTGAATTTCAGTGCTCTGAGAGGATTTTGCCAATTCATCTAATCCTTTTGTTATTCTGGTTCACTTTGCATCCTGTATGCAGAGCCACTCTTTTGCACACACACATACAGTGTGTGTATATATATATATATATATATATATATATATATACAAAGGTATACACACACACAAACACACAGGTTGGCACTCTCACTATTGGAAGTGGACATTTTTGTGCTTACCAATAGGATTTGTGAGTTTGATTTGTAATAACTCATGTCGATTCTGCTTGAGAAGGACTTTGGAATTTCTTTCTATCTTTTAAATTTCCAACTGTCATTTTGGAAAGATCTTTCTCCCTTCAAGCTGAATATTGCATTTCAGTTGGTGTGCATTTCACTTTTTATAATTTGATTGGCGATCTGACTGGGAGTGGATTGGATAAATTCAAGAAATTATGTGACACCTATTTTTTTAAGAGGGTCTTTTGTTAAATTACATTAGACAGATTTTAAAATGAGTCCAGCGCTTTTGCGACAAGGGGCATACTGTAGTACTCTAGATGTGTTATGGCGACATTAGCAGCAGCACATTAGTCTTATCAGAAGAGAAGAGGGTATATTCTGTACTGTAATACTTCTTCATAGGTGTAGCTGCTGTATATTATTTTAATAATCAATGCAAGGGCTTCCTCAAAAGAGTATTTTATATGTTTACATTTCTCTGTCTCTTTCTTCAAAATGTTGTTATATAATCTGCGATTTTACTAAAGCCAATAAATGTGAAGGAATACAGTATAATGTGGACTGGTATTTGTAAATTGCACTCACATTGCACCCTGTATAATCGAGTTAAAGGCAAAGGATAACAGAGGACTCATGGATAATGATGACTCCTCAGCCTGCGTCCAAACCACCTCTCTGCTGTCATAGCAGGGTTGTCGGGTCCGTTGGAAGGGCTGACTGTAAACGGGAGATCAACCACAAACACAGCCCTCCCTGCATGTGAAATTCCACTGTCAATAGGGGCCTTTTCTGGGTCTTGTTCACCACAGTTCTCTGGAGCTCTCGTGTTTACTGTATTTACATAAAGTGGCATAAGACAAAATATAGGCTACATTACGCACGCACACAAGAACTAATAACCTGTAGAAAAAAAAAATTAAACACTTCCTGGTTTATATATTTTCCCTGCCCTCAAACAGTGTGTGAAAAGATGATTCTTTGAGCAACATCAGCTGTTATATGTGCCGACTGCAATTCTCAGTTAAAAATGTATGCAGTTTGTTTTCATATTTGGAAATAAAGGCAGTAATTTAATGTTATCTCAATTCGAATCTTGAGGCATGTTATGCTCGAGACTACAATTATCGAGACTGTTTCACATGAAAACTATTCCAAACTATCAGAAAGTTCCTTAATTCGATCTTTTTGGCTTTTCCATTCTCATAACCATTTCCTCTCACAACAGCTTACTTCATACCCCGTGGCTGGGGGAACAGCATTATTTTCATGGGGCCAGAGCGCCATCTTGTGGTCAACATTTTCTTATATTTTTTTACAATTACACATACATTTCTATCAAGTATATCATTTAACCATTTCATTTAGGATCAATGCATTTGTTCCGTTATATTTAGATTATGGTCATTAGAAGGACTATCAAACGTGTCTATAGGATACGATAAATTCTCAGACAATATGCAAGTTTGATTTTATTAGACAGTTTAAAAACAGGGCTGAAAATGAAACAAATCAGCATATAAATGTACACACCACGTGTAAAATGAGCATAGGTATATTTAATCCCAAGAAATGTCATTATAATAATTTTTATACTCTTACTAAATATATAGGTATTTATACATCTATAGCCTATTTGATTTTAATTTCATTTATATTTTGATTGTACTTTTGTACAACCAATAAAAAGGCTGCATTAAGCTGCAATAGCTTCTTGGCATTTGAGCTGCATAAAGGGATAGGGGAGTGGAGGCAATTGGTTGTTTAAGTGTAAAATAAATATTTAATGTCCATTTATGGCTTTTGTGCCAGGTTATTCTCCAACTTGCTTTAAACTGTTCCATTTGCATCATCAGAATATTCATACAAAACACAAAAAAATAAAAAAAGCAAACAAAAACAAACAAACTTGTCCCCCTTTTTATACCAATCACATCATACATATGGTTTGCATAAACGCAAATAAACAATTAGACTACATTCTGACAAACAAAACAGCGAGTGTCTGATGTGACCATATGACACATCTAAAGCAACACTGGAGGGAGCTTCACAGATTTCAGCAAACTGGATGAACAGTAGTAGTGTCTATTCTGACGTAAGACTTGTTTAACAAAGTTGACTAATGATTGATAAGAGCTCCTCTTTAGCTCCTATATCTGAATATATTGGACAAGGCCAGTAGAGGCACTGCTGACCTAATTTTCTCTATTCACAGCAGGTTTTTAAATCTGAAGACTGTAGAGGACGTTGAATATACAGTGGTAGCCAATTAAAGCAATTTTACATTTGTGTGTAGACCTGCTCATAATATCAGCAGCATTATACAAGCTTGGCTCCTCAATCAATACGTAAACATGAAGCGTACAATTTATAGTTCTCCATTTTAAAATAACCAGCCAGACCTCCGTGACCTGATGTGATTACTGTTAAAATGGTTGCAAAACTTCCCGTTACGGTTCTTTGCGAGCACTACACATTGCTTGCTGTAGTGATTAACAGGATACCCCCTTGAACAATAGGTATCATTACAGAGTGTGTGAGATGAGGGTGGCGTAAAAAGTGCGCAGACATTTTAACGACTTGATAGTTGTAACGCTCTGGGAAAGTGTTCAGCAGAATGGTCCAGGTATCCCCCTCAGGAGGTTTGAAAGTGACAGTTAAGGCCGACTAAATAGGGCGAGCGATTATCCGACTGGCTGGTACGTGAAGTTCAGCATTAACAATATTCCTAAGCTAGCGCTTTGTATAACCCATGGTCACTGGACAAGCTATGAGGTCAACATTATATTGCACATACATAAAGAAGTTGAAAAACATACCTATTCAGGTTTGCATGACACTAAAAACAAAAAACAACAACTAACTACCGTCTAAAAAAAGGGTTGGAGAATGACCTGCTTCTAGAATCCTTCAAGGCTTAAAAGAAAAAAAAAAAAAAAAAAAAAAAAAAAAATCAAACTGTATGAAGGACACTAGGAAACTATACCTCACTTCTGAAACCAATCATCATTTTGTGGTTGTCATGCCTTTTGCGGTAGTGTGTGGCTCAGCTGGTCATAAACTCTAAGGATGTGTGAAAGGAGGCAAAGGCAAGTCACGCACCTCATGCTGTAGACTGGAGTGTACAGCGAAACGCAGGCGTGACTGTCTCAGGAGCTCCCTCAGACACCGTCACGACACTACTCGTGTCGCCAGGCAGATGTTGGTACATTTTGGTTGCAATTAGTAAATTCTCTTGCCAATTTCTGGAGCACGTTTGTCCAATCTTAAAATACGTTGGTAAAAGTCACTTACGTGGTGGGTGAGCTTTAGAAATAACAGCTACTGTAGTCTCTTATGCACACACGCGCGCACGTGTCAATCAACAAGGCTTATCTTTGCACCCGTCTACCCAATGCTGACTGAGCAAATTAACAGGCAGTTGCATCCTTTTGCAGTGCCTCCCTGACAAACAAGAACTTTGTTTTGTTTAAATCTAAAATCTTTTCCCTCATAAGCAAAAGGTAACCACTTACCTAAACATTCCCTGACAGGCATCTATTGGCTACATTAGGAGTTTAGAGGACCCATTTTATCCATTGCAGGTCATTAATGAGTAGTATGCATGAAGCTCGAAACAAACCCAATTTGCTCAAATTAATATCAAGCTCTCCAGAGGCTGAACTGACCAGCTTTCAATATTAAAGTTTTACCCACATTGACCTCCGAAACAGTTTTAATGGTTGACTTTTCAACTGGTAATTAAATCCAATTGCGTGTACCTTCCATGTATATATTGGCCATCGACATGTTCAAGGACAGTTGCAAAATTATGATTTCAGCAATTGTGCCGACTGTCTATGTATTCTTTTTGAATTTCTAAAGATGAAAACTTTGAAAGTATATCCATTTACTGCAAAAAAATCAATGAGTTGTACAGCAACACGAAACCAGAGCTGAATCATTGTGGGCCATAAAGAATTCAAGCTTAATGGTGATGCATGGATCAAATAAGGCTCTGTCTAAAAAAAGAAAAAAGGCAGCAGTATGGATTAATCTGTGGTTTCCTGAATCTAAAGAACAGAATAAAGACAGAAGGCTTAGCCTAGCAGTAGAACTACAGAGACAATAACCCTTTTTCTTTGTTTCGTCTTGTCTCATCGAAAGGCACACAAAATACCACAAAAGTTTAGTAATCTTCAAAGTGTGCAAAAAAGCTCAGTGTCATCGTTTTTCCCCCGACAAGAATGACAAGAAGAGGGGAAACGGTCCATCTCCTTTGTTCGAGAGACCGAGCGTCCAGGAGGAGTACCTTCAACTTGCCATCTCTCGAGCGGACAAAGGCTTCGCAGTGCAGGTCCAGGGACGTAATAGTCAAAAGGGGGCGAGATGTGCTTCACAACCAACGCAAACAGCTCTGCGACTGTCTATTGGCACTTGGTTAGCGTTGGTGCTGCTGACGAGGGGCAGAGGCGCACATGCGATGTCTACTTTTAACGTAGGGGGACGTATTTAGGTTGGCTCCCAGTGGGGCGTCACAGTTAGTGGGCATCCCTTCCAGTCCGGCCTGGCTCTATCCACTTATCCAAAAGACCACGAACTTTGGAGGACTTGTACACTGAAAATAATGAGTCCTTTGAAGGTGAAAAACAAAAACAAAATATTCTCAAATAATTTCTCCCTTATATTTTCACTTGAGAGTTGATCTTCAGTCTGTCCATTCCCATCATACCTTCATCTTCTCCTCAGTTGGAGTTGATGGGGGTATTATTGATCGGAGAGGAGGTGACGGAGGAGGGGGAGGGCGTGGGGGGTGGCGGAGCATGTGGATTAACGATGACCTGGATGACAAAGTCCTTCTGAATCTTGGTGTCCTGGAGCCGGGTCTTGTCGGTGAGCAGCTTGCCGGAGAAAAACCAGCGCTGGTGGGCCACGTCGATGTCCTCCTGGGCATGGAGCTGCTTCTTCAGCTGCCCGATGGTGTCGGCCATGCTGGCGCTCAGGCGCAGGTCCTTCCCCGTAGACATTCGTACCTAGAAGGAAACAGGAAGCCGTGAGCGACCCTAGTTTTACACTAGTCCCGGTATAGCAGCGGTTTCGAAACCTATTAAAAAAAAATTGTGTAGCAACAATGTCACTGGAAAATGTATGCAGAGTTTATAAACTTAATTAAAAAGAGTAATGTCTAGTTGAATACACCACAACAGTGCACAGTGAGGGTAATGTCGTTCATAGCCTTACGAAGGTTATCTTATTAGCAATGCTTATTGTGAGGAATCTAAGGCTTAAAAATTCCTCCGACAGTGATAAACTTTTACACCAAAATGTCAAGAAATGTTTTACACAGACCGTATTTGGGCAATTGATGAGATTCACCTACAAAAACGATAGGGATTAGGGAAATTATGCTAGGCACCAATGAGTAGAAAATGCTACAGGGAATGTTCTCCAAGTGACGGCGGACTTAGGTGCTCTATTTAAAAAGATGCAACATTTTTAGAATGTAGTTTACATGCAAGGGCTTAGCAAGGCCCACCTAGACATTGTGGAAGCAACGACAGGCCGTAGCTATACTGGGTGATACTGTATGTTATGGAGTATCCAAACAGGTCTACTCCACTTTGTAGCATTACGTACGAGCCCGTATAATGTCACACATGCCATGCTAATCACAAGCACACAATATTGTTGCCAATTTTAGGGGTTTCATCATCTATTGGAGGACACAAAACAATTAACCAAGTTCAAATGCAAGCCTTTATCAAAAGTCACCTTGAGCTGGAATTCCTTTTTGGGTGCTACAGGGGGCTCAGGGCTGTCGCTGGGGTCCTCATCACTGCGTTCTGAGATGAGGTTGACTGGAGGGGCCAGGCAATAGACGGGAAGCTGGTAGCGGTTCCCCAACTCATCGTAACACTCTGTTAACGTACCTGGAAAGTGGGGTACAATTGTACTACAGGCTGGCATACACACCTTTGACAACTATTTCACACCATGTGCATTTCAACTTGATGAACTTAAAAAAGGTCCCTCATCCTAATATGTTATCTAGTTGTGCGCTCAGTAAGGTTATGCCTGGAGGAACCTGAAAGGGCTGGACTAATCTTGAAATCTGTCAACATCTCCTTTAGCCATAATTCCTGTGTAAAACAAGCAGATCCGGACAGATTTGGTCCCAGGTGTGACATAATTTCTGGATTGATAGCCAATCAAGTTAGGGCAAATGTGGAAATTGGAATGATTTTGGGGCCTTTAATGATCATCATTATGGATATTTTGGGCGTGTAAATATATGTCTTGGCTATGTTGTCCTCTTACCATGTGGCAGTGTGATACTGGCTCCGTCCACTATTGCCTGGGCCAGCTCGTGGTCATTACACTCGAGTGCTACAGCGGCAGCCTTCAAGGCGTCCCAAATCTCCTTGCGGCCCTCAAAGGCCGGTGCAGTGTCCCAGAATTCATCCCGCTTGCTGCGCAGCTGGCCTTCTGTCATTGGGTAGTCGCTCTTCCACTTTGGACGGTCCTTTTTAAGTGGCTCGTTACGACCTAACAGTGATACAGAATGAAGAGAGAATGAGTGGGGAGAGCAGGGACCTGAGCATTGTTCAGGTCCCCATAACACAGATATTACATACTGCATTGGACAC
Organism: Percopsis omiscomaycus; assembly: GCA_027575585.1. Classification (NCBI taxonomy): domain Eukaryota; kingdom Metazoa; phylum Chordata; class Actinopteri; order Percopsiformes; family Percopsidae; genus Percopsis; species Percopsis omiscomaycus. The sequence goes on along the minus strand of JAODLI010000011.1, from coordinate 96,621 downwards.
GCGTGTGTGTACCGTGTCCAATGGTGTCACGGATTTGTATTCAAACACAGGTTTGCAAAAGGTAGCTCCTCTGTGAAGAGAGATTTCATGGTGAATGGAGAAAAGCTGCCAACTCTGTTCTGGTATACACAACATATTGAAATAGCTTGCTCAAAGCTATATGTATTGATACCTGCTCCAACACACTACCTTTTTAATGCCTTGCCTATATTAGTCTAGACTGACTTATAGAAATAATATAACTAAATAAATAATAGTAATAATAATAAAATAGTCTACGAATGCGTGTACGCATGCGTGTCCAGCAACGGCTTAATGCTAACCATGGTTGCATTAAGCTTGTGAGAAAGTTAGGTGATGCCAGTCTACCCACAAATGACGACATCAGCTGGATTAGTTTCGTCAGATATAATGGTGTCTAATAAAAAAGCTACTGTGGCCATATGGAGTGATGGTACATATTTTAAAATTACAATTAAGTCATTTAGCAGACGCTTTTATCCAAAGCGACTTACAATTACATGATGCTATTACATGGAGCAGATGGGGGTTAGGCATCTTGCGCAAGGATGCTTACAGGTAGGTTAACTCTGGCGCTCGAACCTACGACCTTCCGGCTGGGAGTCCAACCCAGACCACTAGACTATCCTGCCCTCCCTGCCCTAAAAGCACAAGGCAAGGGCCTCTATATTGGACACAAACAAATTCTGGTGATTTGCATTAAAGTGCATGAGCCAAGGTAGGAGAGGAAGTGCTTGCAACAAAAGTACATTGGTTGTACTGTTTGGAAATGTCACAACGCAATGTGAATTTTAAACTCTTAGATATGCCAGCCTCAGTTATATTAATTACTAGATTGTGGATCTAGGTATGTTTTCTACTGTTCTGACTGACATGTAGCAGTGCGGCCGCAAGCTTAGATATTTGAAACAAATATAGGGAACAAAAACACCTACTAAAATCTGGAATCTGAATGTGTAAAGAGAAGGTTGTTGAGAGTTTGAAATATGCTTGATATAAGAATCCCATTGTAGCCTGATTATATTTGCCCAAGTAACCCTATCCTAGATTTCTAGTGTTTAATAATTACACAAAGCACAAGTATGTCAGCACATTCCATGTGTGCGGTTAGCTTTACCATGTACTGTTAATTTGTGCATTGCACACCGGTTCTGAGAGCGTACAGTACATACAAAGTCTAACGCAACCGTTTATTTGTCAAAATGTTAACGTACCTGGAAGTTGGGGCACAATAGTACAGGCTGGCATACTATTTTACACCATGTGCATTTCTACTTAAAAAGGTCCTTATCTTAAAATGTTATCTAGTTGTGTGGTCAGTTATGTTATGTCTGGAGGAACCTGAAAGGGCTGGACTAATCTTGAAATCTGTCTATAATGTCCTTTGGCTATCCATTTTGGACTCAGCCTTTGTTTTAAGTTTTACAGTATGTACCTTCTATTATCATTCACCACTAAATTCAGTTCTGATACATTTGATTTAGTATAGCTGCTGTATGTGGAAAACTTGACCAAAAAAAAAAAAAAAGACACTCCATACAGGAATCGCACAAAACACATGTGACGTGACCAAAATGTACACGAGGGCGCATTGGGATGTTGTACGGTGTTTTCGCTTGAGTACACTTTTGCACGGGTTGCACATTGCCGTGCAAGAAGCCCAATACAGTGCTCGTCAAGCAGTCGGACTCCCCGCTGGTTCACCTAATATACAAGTTTGTTTGACAGAAGTATACCCTGGGTGTTTTCCACCTTTGTCAGAATGGCCCAGGATTGTGATTAGGTCCAGAGACAGAGACACAGGTGCCTAAACAGAGGTTTGAGATTTCGTTTTTGTACACACTCTGTTCATTATGTCATACCACACGTAATAAACAGACTTAAGCTCAAGGTTTAAATGGCCTACACATGCAAGTCGCTGGCCAGGTCTTAATTCCAACAGTTTTTTTTTTATTCCCATCTGGGATGTCAGAAAGATCTTTTACCTACCAACTGGAATAACCAGGAGGAAGAGCCACAGAAAAAAAAGAAGCAACAGGGTGAAGTCTAGCAAGGATCCAAAAGGTCGGCTTTCCTTTAAACAAATTATTTATGTGTTGATGGCTTAAGTGGAGCAACATGGAGAACAAGAGGTGGTGTAGAATTAGAGGCAGCACTGAATGCTGGATAGGGTTAGGGGCACCCTCACTGCTACGCATACACTATATGAGCTATACTAAAAGAAATATCGTACCCAACATAACCATTTAAGTGTTACAGGACAATAGGGTCACCAATTGCGTTTTTTCTTGGCCAATTCTGATAACTTTGTTTTTTAAAGCCTGACGTCCGGTTCTGGTCGATTCTGATTTTCGCAGTAAAGCTTTAACAATTTTTTGTAATTTAGATGCAGAGATATTGTCACGATTGGTGTGCACAAGCCCGGGCACGGCCCGTGCCTCACCTGTGGGGGATGCGCCACCTTAGTTTAATTATGGACCTCATTTAAGTTCCTCAGCACCACTAGGTGTTGTTGGTCATTGTTTTGCTGCCTTTTGCGTACCTGTACATTGTGTTTTGTTTCAGATTATTAAAATACGCTATATGCGTTTCACTGCTTGCACATCTGCCTGCGTTTTCCCTCTGGCTCGCGCTTACTCTCGCCACTCCAAAAACACATCAGATATTTAGTTTTCAATTTACTCTATTACGGTTCCTTAGACGCCAGCACTCACATCGCCCTTTAACACTTTTTACAATTTTACCCAAGTATGGTTAACTTTCTAATGTCTTCCTTGGACTGAAGAATCCATACCGCAGACATGTTTCACGTCAGTGTAGGCTACCATGAGTGTTTAGCATCAATAATACATGCAAGATACTTGGTGTTCTTTCGAAATGATGTACCTTCAAATGTCTGAACAAATTTGTCGTGCCAAACGTCTTCGCTGTAGTTCCTCCACTATTAACTTTTCCTTTGAAGACATTACAGATTGCAATCTTAATGTCCTGTTCGCAGACTTCGGAGATCGGACGAAACTAACAAAAAAAAACATCCAGTTACCGATCGCGTGTTGGGAACAAAAACTCTACTGGACGATGACACATAACACATAGCTAGGAATGCACCAATCACAAAATTTGAGTCTGTTAAAATACTTCAGACCAATGTGAAAGGTGGACTGCAAATAAGCAATTTTCAATATAGCACTGTGTTATGATTGTTTTTACTGTATGGTAATCCAGGGCTGACCATGTGTAAAGCATAGCTTTTATCCAAACATAGCAATTATGCGAGTGTTTGATGACTAAGGGGCCAGTGGCTTGGCTCATGAAGATGGTTTTCAGTAGCCTATGGTGTTAAACTTTATAGCATCCATTTAAATATTATTGCAATAAACAAATAAAAGGATTCACTCTAAATTGAGGGTAAAATTCTGATGTCTTTATGACTTAACTTGACCAAAAGCTAGGACTTCCATGACCCATTAACACACTGGTCAGCGGTTGACAATTGTCAAAATCAAATCAATCATTGGTCAAAGTTTATATTTTATGTTTCCGTCATCTATATGACCTATTCAGCGCTGACAGGTTATCCCCCTAATTGCAGCTGTCTTTACTCTATACCTGTTCTGGCTGGCCATGCGTTTAGCTGGAAATACCTTCCTCATTCAAAATAAAATGCGCTGCGTGCTGCTCGCCTGGTCAGACTGCCCGGCACTAATTCAATGTTGAAATCAGAGTCTGAATCAGAAGCCAATAGACACAACACACTCAGCCTCACACAGCTTCAATATACACCAAGGCGACCAGGTGGGCACCCCGCTGCCTGCCCCCGGGGTGGTCTATTCGGGGCTTTAGTCTGCCCTAGTAAGGCAGCACTTTGCTTAATATAATTTACATTTGTTTGGAATGATTAATGCTGCAAAATTGAACTAAACTGTAAAAATTCCCAGACATTCCTTGACTACCACAATAGTGTAATGTTGATATGAACACCACCAAAAGCGTTTCACAATACAAGGAAAGAAGAAAGAATGAGCCATGTATAGCCGTGCTGAATCAAAACAAATGGCAGAACATAGGCCTGGAGCAACCGTTTCAAAGACATTGAGCAAGAGCAGGGCGTTTTAATCACAACTGTAAAAGTATTTGCCGCTACATGATTTCAGGTTAAAGAGTAGTATGTTAGGTTTCTGTGCCATAAAACCAGATTTCTTATCAACAAGATACAAAAAGGATAGGCCACAGAGCCATTAGAAGCATACCGTCATTGGGTCCACAACAAAAAACACAGCATACTGTAGGCCTATGTTGTTGCAATGGCCCTACATTGTTATCTTACATAGCCAAGACTGTCCACGCCTACAATATGTACCGGTATGCGTTTTTATTTATTTATTTATTTATATATATATATATATATATAAAAATTGCAAAGTCATCTGTAAAAGTAGGTCATCGTCTATCCCTGAGCATGCACAGGGACCAAATGATGCCTGGAAGAACCGCCCTCTCCAACTAAGCAGGAGAAATATCTATCACAATTTAATGAAGCAAATGCCCACTATCTCGCCAGCATCAATTTCTCTACTGCACATGACAGTGTTTACATGTACATTTTCACCCCTGCAATTCAGCATGACTACAGCTCTCAGGATAAGGCTACGGTCCTAGTGAGGAGCTCTGCTAAATTTCATGTAAAAGTCACTACTACTCAAGAAATATACAGAGCCTAAATGAAGCAGCCACCACAGAACACCTTCACAGCCAATTCTTCTCTGGACAAAAAAGATAATATATACACAACATAAGATAAAAACTTCCAGGTGGGTGTCCTTACCTAGTCTAATAACCCATAGATTCCATCCAGAGCACCTGTTCCTTTGGGCCTGGTGGAGCCTAATAACATTGAGAAAAGTCATTTTGAACCATATCCTCACCACTTCAAAGACCCCTCCGTGTCCTCTACTAAATGCCGAGTACCCAGGGAGCAATATAAAACACCATTAAATTCGCTGAGTCGTTTCAGACACTATATAGTGGGACTTCCTTTTTGTGAACACACAAACAAACCTCTTCCTCTTCCATGCTACTATTCATGGCACTGAGGATATGTGAACCAGAGAACATTCATGCCAACACTAATACCATGCCACTGATGCAGTAGGCCTAGCAGTGGGACACGATGAGACTTGTATTCTTTATCAAAACCTGCCAGGGAGTGCCCCACCAAAGCCCAGGGAAATATTACACTGCAAAAAAAGAAGCTAATAAATCTTTTCTATGGCAGATTTGTCTAGTCCACCAGCCCCCTCAGCAGGTGTCTAACCAGCAAAACATCCGTTTCAAAAGCTTTGAAAATCTATATCTGATGATAACTCTTATATTATGTCTCAAGATAAGAGATACATTCCAAACACACTCCAGAAGAATTTTATCAGAAGGTAGGCTCTAGTAGTTCAAACCAAAACTGCCCTGAAGAATATTTTCTGCCACAAAGTTCCTTAACAAAGCATAGCATCTCTACATTTGAGACTATAACCATCTACTGAACAGGTATTTTCAATAAATATAGTTGCATATACTTTCATACCACAGAGGATTACATATTCTATCATTACAAGACCATTTAAAGTTCAGCTGCATCAGTGTTTGGACCACAACTCAAAAGAAACTTAGAATCTCTGCCTGCTCAACTGTGTGGCGCCTGTGTCTTTCAACCTGGTTCCCTTGTAAATATAGCACTGACTCTGTTTAAGGCCTTTAGCAGCAATCCAAAATCCCTCTCTCACAATGAAAGTCAAGTGAAACGAAGCAAAATGTGGCCATTATCCAGTGTTTCAGAAGAATATTACCTTCAGGCAAGATAAGTAGCTAATGGACTTAAAGAGAATAATGAACTGATGTCAGTAATAAACATCAGTGACCTTGATTACACAATTGCACGACCATACATATCGCATTACTGGATTCTAGTGAGCTACACCAAATCATATTTTTTGAGTTTGAGGATAAATGTGGAATTTATTAAGAGGCGAGATGGGGTATAATTACACTTAATGGCAGGATATTTTAGGTCAATACGCACCTGTACAGTGACGAACGAGTATGGGGATTACAGCTTTAGGAAGATAAACTGCAATTGTATATACACTCGCAGTCTCCCCCATTTTCTATACTGAATTCTATACAGAATTACACGGAGGTTTAATTGCCAACATCTTGTAAAGAACCCATCCGTGCTGTCTCACAGTTTAGTTAAAAGCTATAATTACCACCACGTCTTCTGTGTGCCCTTCCACCGTTCCTAGAGCCTTGTGTGTCTTCCCGTTCTCTCCCGACACATCCTCCCATGGTTAGCAAGTGGAAAGCTGTTTTAGATAGCTCACTAACTGAATAGGGGCTCCATTATAGAAAGGTCCCGAACTGAATGTGTAGATCCACTGTCCAGGTCTAATTAACCCGATGTCAGCCAACACGCGAATCCAAGCCGTAGCAAGTCGTGATCTATACAGAGTTTTGTCACATGACAGGCGTTTGCATATGTGCCTATAACTATTGATTCTCGAAATAAAACATTTTAAAATAAACTCGTCACGTGTAGTTAGTTTTGGTGCCTAGACACGTAAGACGCCGTGCAAATTAAACCTACGAAAACACATTTGACCCGTGTTGTTTGTAATACTAGACAACAACTAGCAGCGAGATATCGTAACTACAAAGTTAGATATCCTAGCACAACGATTTTGTTAAAGAAGCTGCCTCGAGCACCCTCCGTGCTAACAGGCTAACAGGCCCAGCTAACTGGCTATGGTTAGTAAACACAAACTTCCCCGCACACTCGATCATTCTTAAAGAGCAAACATCGTCAGAAACACGCCGATAATAACTGCCGCGGCTTCCCGTTGGCCCTGACGTGCCATAGCCAGCCTCCTGCGTAGTCTCGCTGAGGTTTAAACACACTGCTTCCTTCTCTGCTGGTGACAAGGAGGCTAGCGGGAGCGCTAGCTTTCAACTTTTTACGCCTGCGCGTGCCCGAGGCAGGTATCAAATTCTTTTACGTCACTATTTGCTTACTTGTGTAGTTGTTGAAAGAGATGTCATAACATTTCCTTAGAAATTATATTTATCTGAAAAACAAATTAATAACATTGCTTATTCAAAAATACGACGTTAGATTTTCCTTTAAATCTTTCAATTTTAACATTTTAAACTCTGTGGCTTTCATAAACCATAGTGTGATTTTGTATACATTTATCAACAGTGTCATTTAGCATAGAACCTTCAGAATTTAGACTTAATGTAAAGAGTTTAGTTTATTGACTTAACTTCTCACGCATGCGCCTTCAGCTAACAGTAACCGAGGTACGATGGCTGCGGATAGTGGCTCGTTGGTGTCTCTGGTGGAAGAATTTGTTTCAGGGTTGCAAGACAGCAAGGCTAAAGACACAGCAACAGGTAATACATTGATCGTGTTTCCTGGACACAGTTTGAAGAAATGTACGTTGTCAGTAACGGCTTTAATTGTGGTTATGCATGGCGCTGTACAAGCCAACGTGACATTTACATGCTAGCTAACTTAGCGCTGCAACATCCTGTACTTTTACACCACATGCTTCGAACACCACAGCAATCAACATACACTCCAAGGTTCAGCACTATATCAATTCACATGCAGTGCATGCTTTAAATCAGTTACCACTGTCGTATGGCTATATTCTGAATTTTTACTGACATCCTTACATTGCTGGCTAGCTGTCTTTGTGTTCTTATCAGTTCTCATGAGCTCCAGTCATTGAACTGTGTAGCGCGACCCCTGCGTTGCAGCCATTACTACTATGGTTTCAGCTAGTCATTGTATTTCCTCGGCTTTCATCCATTGTCAAGTCAACAGCAGCTCCTCAACATGTTCATCTTTGCAGGTGTCAAAGATGGACAGTTTACAGTACTACAGCTGGTGGAAGCATTGGGGTAAATCAACTTCATCTTTTTACATTAACAGCAGCAGTATCACTACACTGGAACATAGTTCCTTGCTCGTTTAATAGAATTGACACTGTGGTGTCAGTCTAAATACCATTTCTATACACTATCAAGGCTGACACATTCAGTGTTGGTCACTATCTGATGTCAGGATCAAGTAAGCCTGTCTGTTTCAAGCTCTCAATCTCTATACATTGTCTTTTCTGCTTAGACTGAGTCTAACCAGCACCCAACAGAACACACGAGCTAGAGGAGTCCAGCTGCTCTCCCAAGTCCTACAAGAGTGTTATGGCGAACTCTCAGAAAGAGAAGGTAAAGTCCTCTTGTTCTACAGTTGTTTTATTCTGTTATTCACAGAAGGCCCATGATCTATGTCCACAATTTACTGCATCGAGTCTACCAGTTATTTTTAGTTATAAGAAGTTTAAAAAAAATCACAAGTATGCGTTAACTATTTGTCTGTCTGTAGTGGAAGTGCTCATCGCCTTCTATGAAAATCGTCTGAAGGACCACTATGTCGTTACACCTTATGTCCTTCAAGGGCTGAAAGCACTGGTGAGTAGTCAAATCAACTTTATGGTGTCAAGTGGGATCTAATAGAAAACACCTGCATCATAGTTAATAGAACGAGGAGAGTAGCTGGGGTTTGAGGAACAACTTGAGCAATTTGTAATTGTGTCTCTTTTCTAGACAAAATGTAAAGTATTACCCACTGGTTCTGCTGTGTCCATGCTGAGGTCTTTGTTCCAAGATATCCATGTTCAGGTATTTATAGAGATTCTAACCCTGTAACCTTGTGTAATACTAATGGACACCTTGTTTTCATCATCATCTAATCCCAAAGAAGTACTCGCTAGAGTATAACTCAAGTCATAACTGAACAGAGCATAATGATCTAATAAAAAAGGTATGTTTAACTTGAATTGGTTAGTAATATGTGATCATAATTCGCTTATGATCACATCATGATGATGTATGGCCGCTTCCTTCAGCTACGAAATATAATTGTACTTATTTTAAGTCGCTTAGGCTTAAACCATCTGCTAAATGATTAAATTGTAAATATAAAAGCAACAAAACGATTTAACACAGTCCTTATACTGGAATTGTAAACAAATGTGTTATGTCTCCATAACATTTATTCATGCCATAACATCATCACAAATTGAGAGCTATGAGTTCACCTCAAGACTGTATGTCTCCTATAGTCTCTGATGCTGGCAGAGAGAGCCTCTGTCTACGGCATGCTAATCAACCTCATGGAGTCGAGAGAAGCAGGTATGACTTTTACAAACTTATTACAAACATCCCATCCATAAAGTCTGACAAAATGATGAACAATTTTCCAGTCTATTGCCAGATAGACTGGAACCAGTCCCCGTCAGTCTTTTTCCTCCCTATGATCTTTTTTGCTTTTTAACATAATATACTTTGGCTAAGACTAAGTATGGTTTCTTTTTGTCAGGGAGTAGGAGATTATATTGTTACCATCTCTCTCTGGTTTTCACTCTTTCAACATGCAACGTCTCTGTCCCAGCATAGCAGATCTCTGCTTGTCATTTAGGGATAAATAAATGTCTCCCTGTTTAACTTTTCTGCAGAACTAAAGAGTTTGGGCTCGGATTTTGTGTTTGGTTTTATCCAATCAATGGATGGAGAGCGGGATCCTCGCAACCTCCTATTGGCCTTCCAGATTGCCAAGAACATAATCCACAGAGGCTATGACATGGGTGAGCCCCCTTCCATATTGAGAGGCCATCCCATATGCTCTCTCTGGGTTTTTTTGCTCACTGTAATGCTAGCACTGGATGGAGATCTCATGACTTCAGTCATAGGGTAAAAAAAATCAATTTAGCCTCCTATTCATTTGGTTTTTATCTTTTGATATCTGCCTTCCCAGGTAATTACACCGAAGAGCTGTTTGAGGTGACGTCATGCTATTTCCCCATTGACTTCAGCCCCGTAAGTTTCTGTTTACTCAGCTGATGTAAAACTAAAAGCAGATGAAACCCGAGAGCGTAGCAGACGCAAATGTCATCACAGACTTCCTGTGACCTCAGTTATCCTCTACCTTACTTTTGTCTGTCTTTGTGGTGTGGTGAAGCTGTACAGGAAATTATTTGCTTGTCTGCGTGCAACACACTTGCATAAACCCTCCCTCTCCAGACAGCAATGCAATCTCTCCTGTATATGTTTTTAGTTAAACAAGCTTTTAAACCCTACGGTACATCATCTGGGGTCAATTGTATTACCCCGAAGGTACACTCCTCAATTGTGTTGTAGCCAGGGTCCGAAATTAACACCCGCCAAGCGCCAATGGCGGGTACATTTTCCGTTTGGCGAGTAAATGTCCGAAGACTACCCGCCACTCTGGCGGGTAAATGTTTGTGCCAAAAATAGTCATGTAGCCTAATAAAACGCTTTCCTGAGAGTCTAGCACATTTAGATTTACGGGCACTCCGCTTTTGTCTGTCTGGAGTTCGACATACACACACGTCCGTATTACGTGAAGACCCGCCCCTACTCTGCCTCTGATTTGCTCTCTGAGACTGACATGTTTTCTGTGTAAGCC
>JAODLI010000011.1:66422-76971 GCA_027575585.1 Percopsis omiscomaycus | reverse complement strand
TCTGAGAGAGAGAGAGAGAGACACAGAGAGAGAGAGAGAGAGAGAGAGAGAGAGAGAGAGAGAGACAGAGACTCTATGTATGTCACTCTGTCGGTTAGTTAGTTAGTGTATTGAATGAATCCCGGCCGCACGCTCTTCATCCTGGTCGTCTCAGCCGATAGAGCTCCATCTGTGTGTGTCCTAGTAAAAGGTCCCCTTGCAGTTCTTATACTCTGTGTGTGTGTGTGTGCGCGCGTGTGCGCGCGTGCGCTTTCTCGCCGCGCTGACTAACTAACGCGCCGTTTCTCTCCGCAGTCCATCATGGAGCAGTTCAACCCGTGTTTACGGAACTTCATCGCCATGGGGAAGAGCTACGAGAAGGCGCTGTCCAGTGAGTACAACCCCTCCCACCCCCACCACCCCCACCACCCCCACCACCACCACCACCACCACCTCTGTTTGCTCCTCCACTCCTCTTTCTTGTCCTTCATCTCTTATTTCTCTCCTTCTCTGTGCGGCGGGTCCGAGCTAAGGCCCTGAACCCCCCCCCTCCAAGACTGCTCTTTCTCCTCCTATCTTCAGCAGATCTTCAGCATGTGTTGTCGGTGGCCATTTTGGGGCGGTTGGGGTGGGGGGGGGGGGGTGGAGGGCAGCAACAAACTCTTAACAGAGAGAGTCTTCAGCTATGCTGCGTCCAAAACGACAAACACCACCGCAAATATTCACAGAGGCGTCTCTGAACATTCCCCTTCAGTCGACGCGGTGACGTGGGTTGCCCCCGGTTGCCCCCGGGGGGGTTGTGCTGTGTGTGCTCGCTGACTTTCAGCTCCTCGGTCATCGTATGATGTTTCTCCGCGTGTTTCCTCCTCCGCGTCCACATCATCCATCTGTCTCGTGTCTGTTTAGTCGCCTCTCTGTGTTGTGTTGTCGTCAGTCAGCGGCGGCGTGCGTTCGTCCGGTGTGTGTGTGTGTTTGTGTTTTAAGATGGAGTGTTTGTGCAGCGACGTCTGAAGGTCGACGGGAGACCGGCGCTGGGAATGTCTTCAGGGAGGTGGGGAGAAGCTAGCTGGAGCGCGGGCCAGTGGGAAGTGGAACGGGCTGGGAGAGATAAATTGGGGCCCCACGGGGGGCCAAGGGAAGGAGAACGAGCGCCGCCTCTATCCAGGTCAAGGAAAAAAGAGGTGGGGAGAGACAAAGCAGGGAGCGGAGAGAGAACAAGGTGGTGGAGGTTAAGGAACTAAGAGGAACCCGGAAATGGACTTTTTCAGTGTTGTGATGAGCAGCGCATTACAGCCCGGTTATTTTTAATTTCATGGATTCGAGAGTCGATGGGAGACGTTAAGCATCTGTTAGCACATTCCACGCATACAGATTAAGGTGGAAATGTAACACAATTGATCCCCAACCACAGCGGAACTCGTGTGTGGCTCGTGTTTTGCCTGGCTGTCAAAGCGTATGTGTTTTTTTCCAGTCCTCGTTAAGTCTGTACCGACCAGTCACTCGTGGTATCTGCTGACAGATTTCGTGTTTTTTGAGGGGAGCCGGTATGAAGGAGATCAGAGCATGCAGCCCACTGAAATCGGGTGTGATGTTAAGTCACAGGAGCGCGGAGAGGAACTGCAGTTCATAGGGACACTCTGTACCCTACAAGGCAAATATAGGAGGCCTCGGTAGAGCCTGATAGATAAGGCTTAAAATACCCGTGCAACTCCCAGAGCGCTGGCTACAGTTCATCAGTGCCAGGAAGGCTGGCAGAGGGTTTTGACTGGGCGAGAAGAGAGCAGAGTATGAGCTCTCCAGGGGCTCTGGACACTGGCATCAACCAGGAGTAGAACTGCCTTTGCTCTGTCTTGGGAAGACATTTGTTTTGCATTTTGAGCTGTGGGCTCGAAAAGTGGTTCTCCAACGCCACAAGATATTTGAGACCGTATGCATTTACCGTGTACAGGGTCTGCAGGGCAATGTACATTTTATTAAAAATAACTATTCAATTAAAATACATATTAGGAAGAAAAGCATCCAAAAAAGCCTCTTGTGATTCCATGGGAGGGCTCCCAACCCCCGACTTTGGGAACCCCTGGTAGAAACAGTACCTCATCTAATCCCACAGGACTATCTTATTTTCTAGGTTAGGGAATAGCCTCTCTCAACCCCTCGGCCTGTATCAGCTTTCCATTTATCACCGTTTTATCCCCAATCTAATCCTGCCCCGCCGCCGGCCCTCCGCTCGCTTCCCGTGGCGGTTCCTGTCACATCCCATGTTTCCACAAAGCCCTCTGATCCCCTCCAACCCCACCGCACGTTAGCGTCCGGCTGGGATTTGTGGACCAAATTAGCCCGTGCATCCAACCGTGGCCTCCCCGAGCGAGAGACTCACCGTTCATATCCCGGCTAGGTTTAAAGGTATACTAAGTAAGATTTAACCTCAGTTCCCTCCCGTTTAATGTTCTTATTGTGGTGAAACTGTACAGTGGGTGGAGTCAGACCCTTCCACGCCCTTTGAGTGACATCCTTACTTGGTATACCTTGGTATTTCTTGAGTCAGCTGGCGAAGGGGTGAGATTTTCTCGCCCCGGTTGTCGTCGTCGTCGTCGTCGTCGTCGTCGTCGTCGTTCTCAAGCCCGGGTTCTAATAATGGAGCCACAGCCGACTCGACGGGGTGGCCTGTGTTCTCCGGAGACGAGAGCTCTCGAGGCCCCCCTGAACGGTCGCCTGTCAGTGGGGCCTGTACCCCGGTGTCTGCGGGGCCGAGTGGTTTGAGACGACGCTTGCTCACTGCGTGCCTATCTATACTGTGGCTTCCATCCAGCTTCCCGCCCATCAGTACCTCCTGTATAGTTGTCTTGATAGAGCTTCTATCTTCACGCCTTAGCCTCCATTGTAGCTTTGTAGACGCTTATCTCCCAACCGCAGGCTGGCCTGATGAAGACGTTTCCTCTCTCCGCACCCCTTGATCTGACGCCCAATGCTTCCATGTTTCCAGGTGTCACATTCGCTGCAAAGGGCTACTTCGACGCTCTGGTGCGGATGGGCGAGATGGCCAGCGAAAGTCAAGGCTCTAAGGATCTTGGTGAGTCTTAGTTGTGGCAGCAGCGCCCCCAGTGGGCCTGGAGGGGGGTTGCACAAGCCGATAGGCGCGTAGAGCAGCCGGGGGGGGGGGCGCAATCAGCCGATGACCAATGTGGAACTGGAAATAGAGTATCGCAGACAGGCAGACACACACTCACACATGCAATACACTGCAATGAACGGACACACTGCATAATATGTGCTGTTATAAACATAGCGCGTTAGCTTGTAAATCACACCGCTTAAAGCTTATTCACTGTGACATTAACATCGCTTTTCATAAATAGTGGTATTCATAAGAGTTCATGCTAGATACATGTTATGGCTAACCTGTTATTTCTCTTGTAGTCAGCGACTCTAAAAAGCGCTGTGAGCAGAGAAGCTTTAGTGGCTCTCAGCTCACAGCGCTGGATGTGTTCAGTGTGATAAGTTGAAAAAGAGCCTCTTTAGATTGCAACGGGAGATTGTTCCGCTAGCTAGTGTTTTTTTGCTAAACTTTGGTCCGGCTCATGTTGCATCGGCATTTGTTCTGCCCATGTTTGTCATAGATTTATTATTAATGACTTGCATTAGCATGCAGGGAACGGTTGTCTAGAGTGGTTACGTAGGCAGCAATGACTTCTCCTTTACGAGATGAAGGTGGCGATTATTGCCACTCCGGCGGCGTTGTAAATTGTTGGTTGTGCGACGGCGGAAGATCCCAGTCCCGTTCTGAGGCCTCATGACGGTTACTTAACACAGAGCACTGTGTGTATTGGCACCAAATCAGTACACTGGCTTGTTTCTACGCAGGTTTGGAGTGAAGAGGGGAGAAGGGGGGAGGGAAAGGATTGCAAGATGGGATATTTGAGGCTACAGGAAGCAAATAAAAGCTTCCCTCTGGATTCATTATTCATGGAGAGACCCTTTTTGGGTTCTCCCTCGCATTTCACCTGCTAGAACTCGTCTAATTCCATATAATTTCATTTTTTTTAATATTCAATTCAGTTTGTGTGCCCACTCCAACCCGGCGGGGTGAAAGCCCATTAGGGCCTCCGAGTTTGGCTTAGCCCCCATTATCCGTGCGCCGATCTCATTCCGTGCCCTCGGTAATAAAGATCTGCGGCGCTCTTGTGCGGGGGAATTCATGTTGAAGGGGGGGCACCGCGGCAGAACAGCCCGCTGTAATCCTCCAGCTTTAATTAATGTCTAAGCCCGTGCCATTATTTTGAACAATCCATCATTAGAATTCTCCCCAGAACACCATAAAGGGGATTTTCGTGCCCGTGTTTTCATCGAGCCATTCGTCAATTCACCCATCCATCCGTCCCTCTATCATTTTTCATATCATTCATCAACCATCCATGCTTCATCGCTTTTCACCGTGTTTTAAAGGGGCGCTCCTTTAACGCTTCTGGAATTACTCACGCAGTCAAAGCCAGCAGTACCGTGGTTTTAATTGTGTGCTGTCTTTGATGATTTTCATAGGCCATCTTTACTGTTCCTTCGTACCAAAGAACACAGGGTTCCATGCGTAGGTCTGCGTGCTAATTGCTGATTTTTCAGCACTTTTCAGACAAAAAACATTGTCGTTTTGGTGCATACCCCTACCCCTCCCCCGCGAGTGGCTGCACTCACACCGCTCTCTACCCCTCCACCTCCTGCCACGTACACAGTTGTCCTTCAAACATAAACAGTGAGCTGGCGAGGCTTCTTTGGGGGGGGTTCACTATAGCAATATAACCAAGGAGCGTACCTTTGTTTTTAGATCCATTGGTGTCTCCACCATTATGTTACCTTTTTTTGTCTCCAAATGATTTATTCTTTGCAATCCCAACTGTGACTCAGCACTGCCCTCTACCTCCAGGGCCATAGCAGGGTTTTAGAGCAGGCAGGATGGATGCAGCTGCATCTCGCTGTGGCCTAGAGCAGCGCTTAGCGGAGGTTGTGACACCCGGGGGACTAAAGGGGGAGCTGCTCTGAACCTGCATGTAGCGCGCTGGAAGCAAGGTGCCTAGACGCGTAACAGTGTTGGGGTCGATACTCCGAAAAAAGTAATGTATTACACGTTACTTGTTGCGTTTAAATAAGTAATGCATTACTTTACTTATTTACTCCCTGTAGAAAGTAATTCGTTACACTACTCGTTACCTTTGCGTTAGTCCACTAAATCGCCTGGGATGCATTGTCAGTTAACAGTACAACGTTCAACAGTACATATGCCCACATATCAGCACAAACGATACATAAAATCAAGGTAGCTGTCGTTAGGCCTATGGAAGCTTCCGGCATTTAATTGGCAGCTTAAACTCCTGATGTGTTTTATCGGCGTACTTGGCAATGTGGCCGACCGTGCGAGACAGCAGCCGCAGGGGAGCAGTTAAAGTGGAAGGTTCTGTCTATATGCGCACGCACGCACACACACACACACACACACACACACACACAAGGCTCCAGTGCAGGCAGTACTCAAACAGTATAATTAGTACAAAACATAACACGATAATTATCCTCTTCCAGAGCCCACAGTACACCGAGTTGTTTATCACTTAGAATAGCTGATGCGACGTCCCTGCGTGAGCTCGGAATAGCAGGAAGCGGGAGAGAGCCGGTGACGTTTCACCCAGTACGTCTCAGCACCAGAGTTTGGGCAAGTTTTAACTCTGCTACTCCATCACTGCTGCAGAGGTGGGAGTTAGCTCCCTCCATCACCCACTCCACCCCTGTGTCTCTCTGTCTCTCTCTCTCTCTCTCTCTCTCTCTCTCTCTCCCCCCCTGTCTGTGAACACCCCCGCATTGATGTGGGGGCGCAACCAGCCCGGGGAAAACACGCACACTAAAAATAGATTAAACGCCCCCCCCCCTTCCTCCTCCTCGACTCGAGTCGCTCAGAGAGAGGAGGAGTGGGAGGAAGAGGAGGAGGAGAGCTGGAGTACGATGCTCGACGCGCACGCCGAAAAAGGCTCGTCGGCGGTGATGAAGTCGGCATCCTTTGTCTTCCGCATACCAAATATGGACATGGCTGTGGGGAGGGCAGGCGGGGGCCTGTGTGTGTGTGTGTGTGTGTGTGTGTGGGGGGGGGATCTCCTGCAGTTCCGGTTCGTCTCTCCGGCCATATATGGACCAGATATCAGTGGCGTCACTCAGAACCCAGAGTGCTGCGACGTGGAACCCTGCTGTAGGCAGACGTATCGCAGTTCAGCGCGCTAAACAGCATTGCGGTGCACATTTTAACACGTGCGCACACACTCTGATGCCATTTGATGTGCGCTGGAATCCATTTCAGAGAGTGGATGAAGCGCTGTGGATTCTGCATTATCAACTCACTGCGCAGGTACAGCTGCCTCTCTGTTCTTTACCTGTCACATCTACTGTACCACGCAATGAATAGGGAGTTTGACATGAGTAGCCTATCATGGGATTTTCTCCTGGGTACTGTGAAAACACTGCCAGCTCGATTTCCTATCTTCTGATGGTATGCCCTGTCACGAACCAATGAAAACAGTGGCTGAAGTCCTTTTTTTCATTTCAAATGAAACATTTTTTTTCCCCCTCCCTCATCAAATCATTTTCTCTTTCCTGGCAAAGTTCCTTCGATCACCCCCGAAGGTGCATGGTGGTCACACTATAACACGACTTCAATTTCATTAGAACAAGGTAAGGTTAATTTGAACGGCCAAATCTGAGGTCCAGGAAACAATTACCCTTTAGAAAATTTATTTGGTGTTAGGATATTCTAAACATTGATTGGGCCCTCAATGGCCCTCCCTATTTCTCAACACCAGGAGATATACTGCCAGAGGTGGCAGGATACAGGAAAATACTGTGTATACATACGTCGTGAAAGGTTCTTTCACTAGGAGGTGGAGAGGATAGCACTTCATATGTGTGTGGGATTGCCTTTTGGGGTTGAAACCCGCATCACAAATAGATTGATTTGGTTTGAGACAGCCTCCCTCCCACACTTCCCTCCCACTCTTGAGTGCTGAGTAACTGTCACTCCTCTCTACTCCCCCCCCCCCCTACATAGCTTTTAGTTTCAAACGGATCTCTACCCCTCCCCCTACAATCCTATTTAGCGCCCTTTAGTGGACGAAAGAAACTGTAAGATGCAGCATAATTCTGGGGGCGCTATAGTGTCTTCTTAAAATGAGAGATGTGGATTCCAAAACAAATCTATTTTATTTATATTTCCTGGTCTCTCTGCATTTCTTAGCCATTGTTATTTTATTCTGGCAACCATGTCGAGTTTGACGTCTTCTCATGCACGGCCTGAAGAAAAAGCCGGTGACCCCGCGTTGATCCCTCCTCTGCTGAGGCAGCGTGGCACAAATCTCCCCCCAAGCTTTAAACCCCCCCCCCCACACCCCCACCCCATCTGAATCCTGCTTGCATTGCCTTTGCATCACAGAACATTGCAGTGAGAGCATTTCATTTAACATATTTAATGTGAAGCTTCCACCGCTACACCAGTTGCACCACGCCCACCCGCACACATCCTCCTCCCCAAGGGATAGCCTTCTGTTGTCCAGCTTTTGTAAAGCTAATTCCCCCTGCACCGAACACTTGGCATAGGCTGAAAACCAGTGTGTTAGGCAACTTGGCGCTATCTGTTACCTGTGCTAGCTTGTTGCTGCCTGCCAAACCGTCCGGTTCCACGTCAGACCTTTAGGTATACTTCTTGGCCACACTTTGTGCGAGTTCACTGATTGGCTGCGAACTAGGACTCGGATAAAAAACAAAGAGGTCACATATAGTGTATATTTATTGTTTGCCAGCAACATGGGCACAGTTGCATATACGCCAGCATGTGGCAGTATATTGCCCAATAACTGTTTTCGGAGGAGAAACTGCTTATTCAACCTTCAATTATTAACGGCCACGCATTTGAACAGCAGCCAGATGCTACTGCAGCCAGCAGCTAGCTCTGCTAATTGAGTCGCATAGCGCGGGCGCTGACGTTGGGATTTCTCTATTGAGTTTCCCCGCCTTGGTACCTTTCCGAGCTGTCATGCGCGTCAATGTTGCGCAGTGTCATACTGCGGGGCCAAGGAGCGCCTCGTTACTGTCTCGCAGGTGAGACGTCTCTCTCTCGAGGGCCTCGTCCTCGACTCCGCCCCAGCGAGAGGGCGAGTGGCAGAGACGAGAGAGAGAGAGAGAGAGGGCGAGTGAGACAGGCAATGAAGAAACAGGCAAAGGGGGGGGGGGAATGAGAGGGTTGGACAGACGGCGAGAGCCGGGTCGGTGTGTATTCCCCGCTCATTAGCCGTGTTCTGTCGCGCCTCGGTCCAATTAAAGCTTTCGCTGCCAGCGCCGTCGCTTTGATGCCCTTCGTTATTACAGCCCCTCTCCGCCTTCCCCCGTCTCAGACGCGTCGCCACTTTAATTTGGGATTTAAAAAACAAGCCCTCGTGTAAACAGACGGATGAGTGGGTGTTACAGACCGTCTCGGACTGCGTAGGCGCATAGCGTGGAGCTGTAATAAACCGCTGGACTTCATAAAGCGTGTCCTTGAGTTGTCGCACTGCCCTTGGCGGAAAGATTCTGCCAAATGGGGACTTAATGGAGCTGATAATAGCTTGAATTACAGGGCAAGTGCAGAATTGGCACACACCTAGAGACGCGAGTGTGTGTACACATAAACAACATACCGCAGACTGACTTGAATTCTACATTACAACTAGGTAATTTAGCAGAAAGACAGGAAAACACAAATTGCTGCGTGTTCAGGTGTCTTATATTCGCCCAATGGGCTTCGCACTCTAGAGGGTGTTCATGCAATACTAGGGTGTCTTATAGTATGTAGTAGCACCTGTTGGTTTTTCCTGTCAGGTGTTGGGCCTATTTTCACCCAGCTGTGGCGTGAAACCCTGGTTTACTTTACAGTAAGTTGTCATCGAGGTTTCACACCGAGGTTTCCTTTTTTCTTTTTCCCGGCACTTCTGAAAAACAATGTCTCATTTCTCGGTACAATGACAGAACAGGGCTTAGCAATCAATTTTTAAACGTGCGTATCTCACAGTGTCCTGATTCCTAAACCAAGATTGGCTTTCGTTGATGCATCTTCTCCACGGCAAAGGCACATTCCATTGAACCGTTCCACGATATTCAAAATGTCAGCCGCCATGTCATTAAATGTTCCTTCTATTTTTAGTATTTCATTAGACACACCACCTGCCACCTCCATGATCGAGCCGAGAGAGTTTAGGAATGGTGAGATGGAACTCTTTCCTCTTTCGCTCTTTCTGGCCACATGCAGGCTAGAATCCAGCAAAAAAAACGGCGGGTATTCGTAAATTCAAAACACATGCATGCTAATTTCATGGGGATTTGACACAACACATGAATTCTGCTCAGGTATTATGCATGTATGCACTATATATGGAAATGTACTGCTTGAAGGGTTTCAAAATCATTGTGAAATCAGGTAATGATACTAGATTTCACACACTATGCCTTTAGTGAGATTACTGGCTCAATAATGACCCGATCACAAACCAGGGGGGGGAGGGGGGTTCCTTCGCGTTGGACTGTGGGCTCGTCGAGCATGTTCGCTCCATCTAAGTCACTCCTTCATTTCAATCCCCTCATCCCTTCATCCCAGGCCCCCAGCTTGAGGCGGAGGTCTAGAATAATCAATCTCGATTTCGCAGCCCATCAGCCTCCCTGTAATGATTATGTATGGCTGGTCACCCCGATTGATCGTCTGTAGCCTAATTCATTTTTAAAGGGATTCATTTTTCTCTCTACTCCAGTGTGTGAAGACCTCAGGGTGAGGACGTGCATTGCCTTGACTCATGCACCCTTGACAAGGGCCGTGCTGTGTACCTCAACACGGTTATCTGGATGTCAGTTGGGATCATGTATTTATTTTTCCAGGCAGTGATCAAGGAACGCGGTGACAGCCCGAGCTTCTATATGTCTGCCAGCTGACAGCAGGGCTGTAATACATCACTTTGGATTGAAGCGTAACAGTTTATAATCGGCCAATTGATGTGTCTCTATCTACTGTTCCGCCCAATAAATCCCCAAACGGAGTGCGACATCTTTGTGTGGCCGCCGACAAACCCGAGGCATTTATTTGAGCGTGCGCGCAAGTGCAACGCTGATAATTTATACTGTTTACCAACTTGCAGGAAGGTCCGCACTTATCCTTGATGTGTAGACATTTGGAGTTTATGGACCTTAAAGCTTCGGTTGAACACAGCAACAGTTGGCTGAGGGGGGCGAATCTCAGCTGGCTGAGGGGGGCGAATCTCCCCGTAGTACCTCGGCCACACCGCAGCTTCCTGGGGGATGGGAGATTTAGCGTTCGGTCTCCCTTTATACAGTCCCCAAAGAGACTTTGAGTCCATAAAACAGCTCCCACCATATGGCTGTTAGCTGCAACCTCTGTCTTATCCAACATTCAGTGCAAAGCCGCTCTATCTTTCTGCCAATCTCTCTCTCTCTCTCTCTCTCCCTCCCTCCCTCCCTCCCTCTCTCTCTCTCTCTCTCTCTCTCTCTCTCTCTCTCTCTCTCT
>JAODLI010000011.1:42701-53320 GCA_027575585.1 Percopsis omiscomaycus | reverse complement strand
CCCCCCCCCCCCCCCCCCCCCCCCCCCCCCCCCCCCCCCCCCCGAGAGCACGGGTCCAGGTGGACAGACACACACACTGCATGTGCTACTTGATGTTACCTGCAGTGCTTTGTCAAACTGCGGGCCTGGGATGTGATTTCAGACAGAATGCTGGTGTGTAAAAGGCTAATTCTGTTATCAGGTATTATCATGCATGTACACTTCATATGGAAATACCCTGCCGAAAAACAGGTTTAAAGCATTTATAAAGATTGCATGATGTTATATTTTACAAACCATGCCTTTAAGTCCAAATTATAATAATTGAATTGCACAGTTACAGTGTCGTTGAAGCGTTACTATGGAAAAACAAAACTGGGCTTTTCCTCAGTGATACAAATGTATTACAGTAAAGTCCTGCCCGTGCATAGATAATATGCAAAGAAGGTATGTAACCAACGCACTGGGGTCACTGAGCACACCAAACCTACCTACTACAGAGTTTGGTTCTGTTCCGAAAGCGCACACACAGGGAGAGCCGGATGGAACCTGGAACTTGGAGAAGCTCCATTTGGAGCTGAAGTATTTGGGGAGAAAGCTGGCCGACGCCAAACTGCAGGGAATTCAGTTTTATTTTTAGAATCAAACACCAATCAGCCTTTCATCTTGTATTCGTTGGCATCCTACAAGAGTGCCAGCTTTGTGTTTGTCATTACTTATCGTTCTCCAGACGGACTGGATATCATTTCAGAAAAAATGAAATAAAACACCGTGGCAATGATGACATACGTGGACTGTTTGTTCCGCTTGGGGTCCTCGGCCGCAAAGATGTGCACTGTGCCATGGTCACTGGATACACAGATGAGGGACGCGTCCTGGTTGAAATTAATACTAAATGGGAAGGAGTAGAGCACACGTCAAACTCAACGTGAGAAAATATCATACATGTCTCATAACTGGCCTGCCAATATATGGTATACGCACATAGCAGATACTACAAGTCCCAGAATGCCCCTGTGATTGAGTTTGACACTCCTGGAGTAGAGGAATAATAAGGACACCAAGTATGGCTCACAGACTCCATCAGCATTCAACCTACATTCATAAATCTAATGTTTAAAATAAAAAAAGGTACAAGCCTCGATTTGTGTTACAGAAATGTTGTTGAGCTAATGCCCCTCCCACACCTGAGTGCTGAGTGGCTAACACTCCTTTCTAATCCTCCCCCCCCTGTCCTGTAACGTCCTACAGTTGGGTGCTAGATCCTTATTGGTCGATGCTCACCAGTATATGTTGGCTGCTTGGGAGCCTCGTCGCAGCTCCTGGATTAACTGGCCGGCGGACGTGTCGAAAATTCTTATAAGAGTCCCCTTACACAAGAGAGAGACAGATTAACACCTTCGCCGCAACTACAAACACGCTTAGGATATCTGGGCTGGATCGATACTAGATAGCGGACACTCAACTTTAGTTATTATAGTTTTAGTTATTATATTGCAACTAGGGACGGACGATATAGACTTACAACTGTATCGCGACCTTTCATGATATTTTTTGCGGTGACAATATCGATGACGATATGAAAACATCAGCATAGAGTCTTGAGAGGCGTGCAAACACAAACATTGAGCCAAAAAAGTCAAACTTGATCCTGACCATCATCAAATACTAAACTATACCAATTAAGTAGGCTAAAATTAGGAATAGGAAATGTATTCACAAATTGAAATTCCAGTGAAAATGCAAACACCAATACTCGCAGGATCACGTCATCAACTATATCGTCAATATATCGGGATGACAAAATCACGGGGAGGAATTGTACCGGTGTATCATGTGCGATACGATACGGCACAGCCCTGCTTCAGCGTCGCGTGGAGGAGCTTGGCCTACCTTCTCAGATGCCGTGGCTATCCTGGTGCCCTGGAGGTTGAGGGCGATGCAGCACAGGGCGCCTTCGTGGGCGGGGATGTCGACGGGGGGCTTCTCGGTGTTGGCCAGGTCCACGATCTGCACATGCCCAGAGTGGGCGCCGGGGAACGCCAGCAGAGAGTTGTTGCTGTTTGGACACAGCACACACAGGCCTGAGGAGAGAACGTTTGGACAGAGCAAAGCAGTAACCGTTGTTAAATACAGGTCGTAGGGATGCGTCTTCTATGTCTCCATGTCTATGATGGAGTCACATGAATATACTTTTGGATCAACACGTTTAAGTACAATACAGGAATAGACATAAACATGACAAAAACTATTATTTGAACAATGTTTCTTCTGTGAGAATTACACCGACGTCAACAGATACATTAACGGGTTTCCCCATCTGACTTGAGAAGTGCACCCCCCAACATATTACTGTCACATGTCATGTGCTGTGTGCATTCATTGTACAGCAGAGTAGATGGACCTTTGGGGTTGTAGCAGGTCTCGAACACATGCAGCTGGTGAGGGTTGTGTGTGAACGTAAACACTTTGATCATCGAGTCCAGGACCACCACAATCCTAAAACACAAAGGAAACCCAAGGAAGGACAATTTAAGGCTAAACGTAATTAATAAACTGCATTCTGCAGCTAAAGATAAAAGGAGGCTTCTTTGACGACAAATGGTCCGGGGAATTCTGCCAATAGCCAGCCTAGTTGTTTGGTGGTCTGGCTTCAGCCTAAAAGGTCCTGGATTAGATCCCAGACATGGGCCAACGTGCAAGTATCCTTGAGCAAGAGACCTAATCCCCTACAGGCTCTTCAAGACTTGTAACTGTAATCGCTGCTAGCCACTTTAGATTACAGTATCTGCTAAATCATTATTTATTTCCTATCATCCAAAGCGACTTACAGTACAGTGAGTACAATTACAAAGATAAAAGGAGCAGGTAGGGATTTGGCATCTTGCTCAAGGACGCAGGTAGAGCGGGCATGTAGGGGATTCAACCCAGGACCAAAGTCCCGATGGGGTAGATGGGTGATCAGCTGCAGTAAGTCATACAGCCTATGCTGATGGTATACCTGTCCCGCCGAAGCTTTACCGCTTTTACTTCTGTTGAGAACTCAATCTCAATCACGGTCTTCTTCTTCAGGTCATCCCAGATCATCACTACAAAGAGGCATCACACATCCAACGTTAGAAAACATTTACATTAAGCAGTACGACACAGACCACTTAAAGAACCCTGGGTTGAACCCTATGGGAGACGTTATGGGTCTCTTCCCATTCATTTAGGTCTTGTTAAATAACTGCCCGTGGGTGTTACCAAGATGGCCGCCGAGTGGCCAGAAATGTCTATAAGGACTTTGGTACGACTACCTTGCAACAGATCCACGTCCCCAGTTTAGGTTGGAAACACTTTTTGCAGGCGAAACAAAGAATGTAAGACTGTCAATGCCAACCATCATGGTGTCAAGGGCATGTGACAACCAAATAACCAAGCAAATACCCACTAAGTACCTTTGTTGGGAGGATATTTCGGCTTCTTTCCTCCTCCAACCAGCGCTAGGTAGTTACACCTGAAAAGCATCTCCACATGGCCGACCCCACCTTCTAGGAACTCTGAAACACAGGTGGCATGCTTGGTTCAGTCAGCTATTAATAAAGCAAATCAAAGCAATAAATAAATCAAATTTAAAAAATGTAACAAAATTAAAAATAAAAATCACAAAACTGCTGGTTAGTGACCGTAAGGTAATTTTACCTGAAATAATAATAAATTCCACATGACTGAAACAGAAATATCCTAATTTAAGAGTGCTGAATGTGATGATTTGATACCGATCAATAGATCATTTATTCAACATGGCTCCGAACTCGCCACCCCAGAACAGACCACGAGGTCCATTCCACAGGATGACTCAAGCCTCCCCCTATGTCCAGGCTAGCATGGGCAGCCCTAGCGTGATAGACCACACTGTGCTCAGTGCGTCATCACAGCACCTTAGCACCCTGAGTCAGGTGCTAAATAAAGGTGTAGACAGGACTGCACTGTCATAGTAGCTCCTGGGCTACAGCAGGTAAATCCTTTTAAATCCTTTCCCATTGGACAAGCCACTCCGGAGTGGGTCATGTGCCGCGTCACATGCACAGGCGCTCTCTGGGGAAAACATTAACTTCCTCTTATACCCTTTTCCATCAAGACAGTAGCCACATTAAGCCTTCCCCCGGCACGGGAAAAGAAGCTCACTGTCACGGCAGTTGGGAACGTCACCCACCTCACAGAGCTTGGAAAGATATTCAAGCAAAAAGCTCCATTTCCATTTAATTTCTATAGCCTGGAAATAACTGGCTTCACCTTGTAACAGCCAGGATCACAAAGTCACAAAGATGTTAAGTCTTTGTCTGCTGCTTTCGACCCATTTCTAAGAGATGGGTCAAGAACTTAGAGATGATCCAAGTGTAGATCCAATAGTGAATTGGAACGGTTACGTTTTAAGTCCAAAGACAGGGGGGTGCCGACAGATTTGTGGCAGGAGGAGCCATGCCAACAACTCTGCATACTTAGAGTGCACTCAATGTTTTCCATGCAGTGATTTTTTATTTATTTTTTTACACACCACCAGCTTCTTTTGCATCTCAAGTGACTCTACAAAGCAACAAAGATGGCTGTGGTATTGGGGAGGTCAGGCCTGCTGCTGCAGTGAATGGCTTCATCTTAATTTTGTCTTTTGTTGGACATGCCATTACAATAAATGCATTTGTTGGAAGGTGGTTAATTGATGATGCCATGTGTATATATGTAGACTTGAAACAAAAATATATAGTATGCATTTCAAAAGTGGAATATTCCTTGATAATGTATATAAAGTAAAACCAAGTAGCCTAGACCTCCATACCTTGTTTCTCCTTCTCTTTGAGGGGGTCTGTGTTGTACACACGAAATCCATTCTCCATTCCACAGGCAAAGCACCCTTGACAGACAATAATAGAAGATAGTCTGGGTCAACAAGTAATAGTTACATACAATACAATAATATTATCTGCCATTATGTTATCAATTATCATTAATATTTATAATCCTCCTTCCCCTTTCCATCTGTATACATTTAGTAGCAGCTATAATACTTGTTGACCAATACAGATCTGAGGAAAATCCAATGTCATGCAAGATATGCCAATAAGCCACTACTGCTGTAGCTAAAATGAATAAAAAAATGTGCGCAAATCCTGAGTAATTATTTTCGACGCTATAACTCAGCTGGTTAGTTAGTCTGTCTATTTATGCGAGTATCGAACAGCAAAAGTATAGACTAAATGTGCGAGCATCTGTCAAACTCGGCTAGTTTAGACGTTAGCTTAGTTAGGGTTGCTAACTGCCCTGCTAGCTGATTTTTGTTTGTACCTTTATGTAAAATCACAACAAACAATCAAACAATACGCAAAATGTCTTTCCCTGGACGTTGATCTAGCTGGTGAGCTAGCCCTAACACTGACGTTTGTACCTTAGGTACAAGTCAATAATGAAATGGCTAAAGCTAATAACTGGCTAACGTTACCTTAGGTACGGTTTGCTAACACAGAGTATGTGATCTGTTTTAACACTGTTGTTCACTAACATTCACGTAACTAACTTTCAACTCTATACTAAACATATGTTTTCTTATTTTAGCCAAATAATGCACAGAGCTCTTATAATGTGGTGTTTTGACAGTAGTCGTGTCAGCTGCGCTATCGTAACGGTTAGCTCCTGGGTTAGTCTGACCATTAATTTAGCATCTACGACGCTCCAACGTCCAATTGTAAATATAATTAGAATCAAGACAACCTCTTACCATGATCCTGGTTAAATCCAGCATATAGGAGCCCGTTTCCGTGTGGATTCGACGGTAGCAAATTCATTTTTTTTTTAAGAAAACGAGCAAACGCCAAATCCAACAAACGCTGCACGAAAGCTAGCCTGCCACCATTCCGCCAGTAGCTGTCTGGTGTGGTGCAGTTGTTGAGCCCCTGCCACGATTGTTCCTTACTCCACAGTGCCGTTCTTAATCATCGAGACAAAAACAAACATTGAGATTGTAGCCTATTGGCGGATTTTATAGGTAAAGAACAAATTCGTACTTAAATAACATGATGACAAAAATACTATAACCACTCTAACACAAAAATCTAAACGGAAACGCAAATAAGCAACCAAATAATCCTCCTGTCTTTCTGCTTAGCTGACGAGCCCCAGTGGCCTAATGGATAAGGCACTGGCCTCCTAAGCCAGGGATTGTGGGTTCGAGTCCCATCTGGGGTGACTGTTTTTGGCCTCTATGACGTTTCTATATCGGGAAGTTATGTGTTAATTCTAGGATACATGATCCAAACACGTCCACGTTCTGCAAGTGATGGGTCAAAATGACCCGCATCAACTTATAATGCCCATATCTATGGATATTAAATACAATATTTCACAAATAACCCTTGTTTCAAATTGCGGATATGTGGGCGGGTCTTTGGTGAGAGTGTTGCTTTTCGGATTTAGAGGCAAGGTGGTGGGTTACGAGATAATCTACATTATTCGTTTCATTAATTTACAATGTAATTTATAATGTATATTAGAAATGCATTCCCACATGGACACACAATTGCATGATCACACACACATGAACATGTTATCTATAGCTAGGTGGCGCTGTATATGTGTAGCGTAGTGTGATGTGTTCTAAGGTTGAAAAAGAAATATGATGCCTTCGTGTCATTTTGACCTATGTCGTATGCATAGTCATATGTCGTGCGACTTTCAAATTGAGTTCTCAGACTGTTTTGCAAAGCAGAGAAAATCACCAAAATTAAGCTTGTTAAGTATAACAAGTATAACAACAACTTTTGTCCAAATGTTGGAATGTAGGTTCCATGGTGTAATGGTTAGCACTCTGGACTCTGAATCCAGCGATCCGAGTTCAAATCTCGGTGGAACCTGACTTTTTAACTATTTCTACTCTATTTCAACACTTTACTAAATATGAACAAGGACATTTTTAAATGCTTCACTTTTACAATTCCCAAATCCCAGTGCTGATGTTTGAAACAGTCGGATCATTCCAGGCTGCAGGGAAAAGGGGCCAAGCGTCATATTACGTAATAATTTCAACATGGCGACGTCCACTCTACACATGATTGTACGACGTTGTTTACTTTCTCGTTTATATCACAACAGATCGACGCCTTGGCATTCGAATTTTAAGTGTGTTGTGAGCGAAATATACACACTCTCCAGACTCTGCATCCATCCAAGCTATTCTTACGGAAATCGAAGAACGGATAATTTACAGGTAACTAACAACGGCAGTAGCTGTAATAATGCTTTGTGATTGGAATGTAACTAATTACATGTGTTTAACTGTTTCAGGATGCCCCAATGAATATACCAATAGGTATTTATACACATCTGTTTCGTTTCCGTTTCCCCCCAATCTCCTGGTGTTAAGTAGGGCTACCTGGCAATCTATAACTAAAATCTTCCAATGACAATTTCTATTGACTTGTTGTTTTAGTAATATGTAGACATTTGCTTTCCTCCTTTCGTAGATCGTCTGACAGTTTCTTACAGCCGAAGCAGTGGTCCAGGCGGTCAACATGTCAATAAAGGTAACGTAACAGTAGACCTATAGCATTTCATTTCATCATTGAAGTCATCCTTATGAAACCAATGAAATGGGCAGTGTTGTTGTCCTTACTAAAATTATAATAATATAGGCTATTACACATTATTCACTACTTAAAGTAATGCATTACATATTTACTCCCTGTAGAAAGTAATTCGTTACGCTGCTTGTTAAAATACTTTTGCAATCACTCCCAACACAGATGCATTGTCATGTAAATGCTGAGTTAAAAATGTAACGTTAAACCTTACATATGCCCACATATCAGCACAAATCCCTATATCTAAAAAGGAGGACATACACAAGATATTTCTTTTATGCTCTTTAATAAAATAATACCACAAAGCCGACTACAAAGTTGGTTAAAACCATCCCAAAGAGCACAACACAGAAAATAAGTAACTAAATAATTGTTTGATTAGTAGCTGTAATGTGATTACTGAATTTAGGAACATCTGTTACATTACCGAGTTACTGACAAATGTAGTGTAATTACTGTCTACCCCAACACTGGGCACTAGGCACTAGGCAGGCACTGTGAAATATCAACTGAGACACTTCAACATAAATCTCCATTAGTCTATAAATGTGCATGTGCTTATTCAAATTTTATCTGTCCCACCACAGTAAACACAAAAGCTGAAGTGCGCTTCCATGTTCAAACGGCAGATTGGATCCCAGAAGATGTCCGGCAGATAGTTTTCGAAAAGGTTCTTGCTGCTAGCACACAGTTTATCCTTAATCAAAATATTTTATATACATAATTAAAATGTGGCACAACTTTCTCATCCTCTAAAGGTTAGCACATGGTGGATGCTAGAATATATATATATATATAAGCATAAGTCTTGAATGCCTTGTCAGATTTCTGCATATGTAGGCTACTATGTAGACACTAAATATATATTGACCTTTCACCTCCCTGCATACAAGGATATTAAAAACAATTCAAAACGAATTGTGTAACTTAAAATATGTAGGTTATATAGTGATGATTAATTCATACAGTGCATAATTTATTGAAACAGAATCTGTTTATTGGTATTGGGAGGATCCTTGCCAATGATATAATTTCATGTACAGCCTTACTGTACAACCAGGAATCTACTTGCTCTGATTTTCATCAGCACTCCTATTTCCTTCATGCGACAGAATAAAAACCGTATCAATAAAGCTGGCGAATTGCTGGTGACATCGGAGCTAAGCAGGAGCCAGCAACGTAACCTTAGGGACTGCATACAGAGGATCTCTGACATCCTAGCAGAAGCCACCCTGAGGCCTAAGGAGCCAACGGCAGAGGATCTAGCCCTGAGGAAAAACAGGTATTCCTAGGCTACTAGTAGCTGCAAACTCAATTTAATGTTTTACCTCCACAAGACACCTGTTTGACGTGCAATATGTTACACACAGGTTAGAGAAGAGGAACACAGAACGTTTAAAACAGAAGAAGATCCAATCAGCAATAAAACAGAGTAGACAAGTGGATTTTGATTAATTTATAGTTTTCATTAGTTCTTTATGTTTGTTGTTAGTGCTGATGAATTTAATCGCAATGTAGACTATTGTATTTAATTGTATCCATGTAACGGAGCATCTTGGATTTCACCTAAAGGACAGCAAAATCACAAAACACATTCACTTCTTTTTGAATAAATATTCTTGGTCAAATTGTGTGTCTTGTTCAAGTCCATCTGGTGGTTCATAATTTTATTTTTGTTCAAGAGGTGGTAATAAGGTCAAATGTACCCTAAAAGTAGTTTTCTTTTGTGTTGACATTCTATGATCAACAATGTCTTACTATTCACAGCAGTTCCTACAACATTTGGCCTAATTAAGTAAACACACTTTACCCATTGACAGAAAGTGTTAGTAATAAGTCAAAGCGATGTTCATAAGATGAACATTAGATGAGTGTTATTTTATTTGAACACGTCTGTCTACGTTATGGGAGGTTCATGGACCTACCAAGCGATTAACTGAGAGAAATGGAGGCTGGTAAATTAACGTTATCTAGCGATTACATTTGCATTTAATCACATCACATCGTAAATTATTGACTCCAACATCCATGCAAATAAAGTGCGTGGACTTACCCTACAATGTCCCAAAAGCATGGATCCGAAAAAATAAGAACTTTACCCTCAAATGAAGTTTATAGTATAACAAGAAAGGAATAAAAAAAAAAAAGATAGCAGAGGATGGTTTCGATCCATCGACCTCTGGGTTATGGGCCCAGCACGCTTCCGCTGCGCCACTCTGCTAATTCGTGATTAAAGGCCTCCAAAAATTGTTATTTATATATATATATATATGTTGTTTTTTTTGGGGTAGTTTTTAACACACACAACACATATGTTAGGAATAAAAGTGTACACATTTGGGTACTAGTATAACGATTGCTGTTTTACGTCACATAAATTTGAGGTATATAAGGAAAGACAGTCCAAACCCAGTTAACAGTCAAAAGCCGACGGCCTATTGTGCATTTATTATTTATATTTGTGATATTATAGTAGATAAAGATGATGATGTAGAGGTAGAGGCACAAATTACACAAAATTATATACATCAGAGATCTAAAAGAGCGACCACGAAGGGACTCGAACCCTCAATCTTCTGATCCGAAGTCAGACGCCTTATCCATTAGGCCACGCGGTCGGATAACTACGACGACGACACATGTTGTTTTATACAATCGATTTATCGTGTGAGAATAAATATTGAATATTTGTGCGCCTAGTATCGCAGTAAAGCATTGATCGCAGTATCACAACAATTATAGCTCGGCTCACATCACTCCTTGATTGCGTTTCTACGGAGCCCCGGAAGGAAGGGACATGGAGGGGAAAATAATCAATGGTTGGAAAAAAAATTATTCCCGCAAAAAAGAAAATCCCTTGCAAAGATTTTTTTTCCCTTAGGCCTACAAAGTTTTCCACTTAGGTCAATGCACTTCCGGGTGAGTTCGACAACATGAAAACCATAAGGATTGTTGGCGCACAGTTGCTAATATGTTTGGTCGGTAATTAACGCGTGGCATCGGAGTAGATGCTTGTATTTTGTAATA
>JAODLI010000011.1:25594-42601 GCA_027575585.1 Percopsis omiscomaycus | reverse complement strand
TTGACAAATGTACTAATTGTAAGTCGCTTTGGATAAAAGCGTCTGCTAAATGCTGTAAATGTAAATGTAAATGTAGGGGAAGCTCTAATGAGTTTCTCACAGGGGCGTCACAGTAGGGTAAACACACAAGTGTAGCTCATAGCATTAGTAGTCATTTTCACTTTGTTCTTCCAGTGCCTTAGTATAGACATGACACTTAGTGTGGTGTAGAAAATCAAACACAATGCTGCACTGGTATGCTTACTGTAAGTGAGTGGGTGTATAGGGTTTTTCCCACTAAAACTCTTTGAAAGGGATCTATTCTAAAACTCCTGTTGAGTGAAAAATGTTCCCCGTGAACGTAGCCGTGTGAATGGGGTCGGTTACATTCTGTCTGAAACCAACTAGCGACCCAACGTGGAGGCAGGGGGTCTCACCGGCTGACGTGGAGGGCAGGTCCGGGTCGTGGGGGGGCTGCTGGCCCAGGGGGACCGAGTAGGGAGGCGGGGGCATGTAGGCGGCGGGGCCGTCGAACGCGGGGGGTTCTGGGTAGTATCCATCTGCACGGGCGAGACAGCCGGGCGTCAGCTGTGGCGCGGTTGCCGTTAGCCTACGCCAATAGCGCGGTCGGCGGCAGGCCCTTACCTGGGGGCGGGGGGTTGGGGTAGGAGTAGCTGGGTGGGGGTCCCGCTGGGTACATCCCGTTGGTACTGGGCAGGGGGCAAGCGTAGGCCCCGTTAGCCATGTACGGACAGCCACCGAAGCCAACTGTCACCGGCTGGCCTCTGGATGCTGTAAGGGAGCAGTGAAAACAGTATTTCATAGAACCTGTGCGTAATATTGGTGTAGACATTAATAAATATAATAATGCTTTGCTATATTGTTAATAGAATCTTGGTTTGAGAGCCACTATGGTAAGGCCCAATGGACCCATATTCAAAGACAACACAGCTACAGCTGATACAAAAATAAGAATGGGTCTGTTTGATTCAGGTGTTCTTATCAGCAAGCACTCACAATGAATTTTCAGTGCCATGATCCATCAAAATATCCAATCCACTAGGACTGCTTCACTGTAGATAAACCTCCTGTCAGAGAGGCTATGATAAGATGTGTTGTGACCCTACCCTGGCTTGCCACCTGCAGCATGTACTGGCCGAATTCTATGGCTCCTCCGGCGGCAAAGACCAGCTTGAAAGTGGCAGAACCTTCCCAGCCACCTAGAAGCACAAAGGGAGGAGACATCTATGTTGAGTGAATTTAATTGGATAGTTTTTATGTTGCAGTTTGAATGTTTTGAATGGCTTTGTTTTAGTATTGGTCTATCCCTTGGTCTATAGGCAGTGTTGGAGCCATTTCATTGGCAACCAGCGTGTGACGCTGGTGGTGGAAAAGGATTATTTGCATGTGGCCTAATTGGTTCAGCTGTGTTGCGCACAGCAAGGTCACAGTTTTTTGACCGTGGTTAAGGGTATAGAAAGATTAAAAGAAGTTATTTTGTTTGATTAGTTTTGTTTATTTAAAATAAACGGATTGTCATATCTAACGATAAATGTGAACTCGTGGACAACAAGTTATTCATGGGAATTTGCTAGTACAAAATACACGCATCTACACCGATGCCACGCGTTAATTACCGACCAAACAAATTAGCAACTGTGCGCCAACAGGCAGTTAAACGCCCTAATAATTTTTTGTAATACATTATGACAACGCAAAAACTCGACTAACTAATGAGCGCTTTATCTTTAATGTAGTGACACACACTCACCTCCGGGCTCAGCGTTCACTGTGCCCTTGATGTAGTTAGCTCCTAGCACCGGCTGCTTGACCTCACAGCCCTTCATCAGGTAGAAGGGCATCATGAAGGATTGCAGGGCATCCCGGCCTTTAGCCACGAAGATCACCTGTGAGAAAGTTCATGCAAATCAGAGCCTTCCTTTTTCCAACTGTCCAAAAGTAACTGTCCAAAAGTAATGGAAGCTCAAAAACTATGAAAAGGGGTTCTCCAAATGAGCCCCACCAAAGTGGAGGTGCCCACTTCTTGAACCACTGACGTACAAGCAAAACACAATGCTGTAAGGAGGAACCATTTAATGTTTAGCATATTGTTGACGTTGTTAAATCGACCTTCCACAACTAAGTTACAGTATTCTTCTATGTAATGGAATGTAGGGCTGCAATAATTTAAAATCGATTCATGTAAATGTAGATTATTTATTTATAATTATGCTATTCATTTATGAATCTATGTTTTTTATTAAGACAATAAAATGGTGGTAAAATAAGGTAATATGGTATGACATTATGGTAAATGCTCATCATAATTTATCTGAACACAAACAGCCTTTTTACCCAGCAGTCTAAAACATTACTTTTGCGTTGTGTTTGTATGAGACAGGGGCTAAATAGAGAACCGGACCTCTCTGTCTTATCACTTACCCTGTAGGGCGTTAGATAGACGCTACCCTTTTTGCTCTTCCTGAAGGCTTCAGGGAGGCTGTCTGCGTTACAGAAAACAAGCTCCACGTTGTCAAAGTTCATCAACAGGCTAAAGACAAAAGCGCACAATCAATACAACGCCCTTCCATTCATAACTGTACACAGACGATAGGTTACATTGTGGTTTCACTGGGTTTATGCTGTAGCTTGAGACTGTCCAACCACCCTTCGAACATATGAACAGAGATCATCTATGATGAACTATGTGTACCAATGATCATTTTGAATTGAGGTTTTCCACACTAAAATATCTATAAAAAAATACATGTGTGCAAATTTGGGTACTATTATCCTTCACCAGTGCTGTTATATGTCACTTAAATTCGAGCTATTTACATTTATTTAAGGCAAGACGCTCCGTATTATGCATTTATTATATATATATTTCTGGTATTATAGTAGATGATGTAGAGGTCTATGATTGTAGATAATGCACAAATGATCTACACATGGCCTATAGCGGTAAACTAAAAATCGACCACGAAGGGACTCGAACCCTCAATCTTCTGATTCGAAGTCAGACGCCTTATCCATTAGGCCACGCGGTCAGTCGCCAATAGCGTCATGTGGTTAGCAGATTAGAACATCTGCCAAACCATGACAAAACGTCATGTCACTGACCTACTGTAAATGCTCTGATATTCCACCACCGTAGAAGGAATAAATAAGTACCACATTATTATTAAATATTATTCGTTATTTTATTTTTTTTCTTTATTTATTATGCATCACTACTTACAACGTTTTCATAATTTACTCTACTCTTTGTTTATATTGCATTTAGATGTTTTGTTATATGATCCCAACTAGGTTTCATAATCTCTTGAGTAAGCAGCTTGTCGGCGCGATCAGGAGGCCGCTGTGGTTACGAAACACAGCACGTCGCTTAGTAAATAGCGCTACAGTGAAATGATTAGGCTGCAGGCCACCTAACGGCTAACGTTAATGGTCAGGGGTTACCGACAATGGGTTTATAATGAGTTATAATGAGCCCGTACTGTGGGTTCCAGAAGTTTCATCTGGGTTTATGCAGCTCTGTGTGTCCGATGTCTAACGTTAGGTTTTGGTCTCATATTCTAGGTTGTAGTGGGAAAGTGTTTTCCTCACAATAATGTGATCATCTTTCATAGCATAATAGAACAACGTTTTAAAACCCACTGGATACACTTTTTTAATTTAAGATTTAGATAAAGAATTCTAACATCAGGTTAGCCTATGTGTAGTGCTGCTTTTCGAATGATTTAACTATTTAACTAGGCCACATAACGTTCTTATGTGTACTGTAGCTATCCAATATTCAGCCAAAGTTGTTGACATGCATGGCACTATATAATGGCCTTGTGTAGGGTTAGCACTCGCTAACTAATAACTGACCCAAAGCATAAGCCACAGCTTGAATACGAATGAGCTCAATGGATGACACAACAATGTTGATATATCGTGTGGATGGGCGTTATGTTCAGGGCCGGATGGAAACGGAAACAACACTAGTATAAATGCTTACACATGAGGTTTATGGCTAACAGAGGTAACGTTAGCCTCACTAGCTAGAGGAAAAACGTGTCACCTTTCACTGTTGTTGATGATAACACCGCCGGATTCCGAGTTGTTCTTGTTGAGGGCCATGTTGACGTCCCTCCGGTCCTGTCGGTGATGAAATGTTGTCCCTTAAACGTAATAATATTCTCTCGCCCCTCTGCTTCGCCAGCCTCTGTGACTCCTGTGCTTTGGGCACTGTTGTTGTGGTAACGTTACCAATAACGGAGAGGATGCTGGAATGAATACACCTGCACTTCCGCTAGACGTATGCCCCGCCCACAAAGTGATGTTTACGAGGAAAGTCTTTACACTTTTTTGTTGCCAGCACGAAAACCCCTGCAAACTTGTGAACGTTTTGTTTATTTTATTTATTTGTTTATTTCTATTTTATATATAACTTCATTTTCATATTTCATGTATATTTGTCTTATTATTGATCCCAATGCTTAACCTGTTTCGTTTTGTCCTGTTCTTTTGCTACTATAAAACTTTCAATAAAAAAGGTTTGCAAGAATGACAGTTTCGGAAAATGCAGTTGGAGGGCGGAGGGTGGTGATGATAGCAGTTATAATACCCAGTGGTGAAAAAAGATCTTCTATTAGCTAAATATTTTCACATTAGTATTCCAGTAAATTATGTGACATGTGCAGTGGTCATGTGTACAGTATATGGGCAACAACTTTCATTGGGCTGACACTTGGTGGCGCCCTTTCTTTGCTTTGCAGCTGTTAGTGAATTATAGTTGGTGTAGCTTTTTTGGTACTTTCTTTGTACTGTATGTTTTATTTATTCATTCAACTTCGTTGAAAACTAAAAACATTAGGAAGGACTGCAGGTTGAAGACAAACAAAGTGAAATACCAGAAATCTGCATGTAAACATAAAAAAACATAAAAGCACATGATAAGGTTAACTGTTAACCTTATCATGTGCTTTTATGTTTATTTTTATGTTTTATGAAAGGTTTAGACACAGATTCAACTGACCTGTTCAAGTTTAACAGGTCAGTTGAATCTGTGTCTAAACCTTTCATTATCTGCTTAAAATCTAGAAAGAAAATTGCATTTTTCAGCTTTACATTTTTTGGGGAAAACTGACAAGAACGACGCCGTTTGTATGAATTTATATCCACAAACAAGAAGGCAGCAAATCAAGGAACGAGTGATAAATATTATGTTCTGAAGAAAGTCT
The DNA here is from genome assembly GCA_027575585.1 of Percopsis omiscomaycus. Lineage (NCBI taxonomy): Eukaryota > Metazoa > Chordata > Actinopteri > Percopsiformes > Percopsidae > Percopsis > Percopsis omiscomaycus. Next base: position 37,391 of record JAODLI010000011.1, on the reverse strand, counting down.
GTAATAGTCTATTATTGTTGTGTTCTAAAATGTGACCACCACCATAGTTGCGTAGGTACCATGCAATATTGTGTTTTATGTTGCAGAGGGAAGTGGAATCTTTTGCAACCTACTCGATAGTTCGTCGTGAATCCATCTATTGATCTATCTATCTATCTTCTTTCTATCTATCCGCCACAATGTTTCACTAAGAATGTGTAAATGATCATTTGAACGTCGCACTTTCAATCAAGAAGTTGTTAAATGTATTGCTCATTACATTTATTATATTCGCCCTCGCAGTAGCATTGTTCTATTTAAATTTTCTTTGGTAAAACAGATTCCAAAGTAAAAACGATATCATATAACCGCAGTTACTCAGCTAGGCAGTTCAGTAGGCCTACCATAAAAAGAAGTTCTATTTCTTGTCGTTTGGTGGCAACTGTGGGTGTAGGCTACATGAATCATTTCACACAACATGAAACTTTTCCTTCAACACAACCTAGACGCACTCCAGAGGAACGAACGGTTTTAAGTTGCTCTTACCTCCTGCTACAGGAAGTGACGGTTTCCGGGCCGGCTGCCGTCTGATGCTTTATCACTATAGGCAGTGTTGTACTGGCACTCATACGCAAATAGAACACAAGACCAGTCAGGGGTTTGATTGTCAAAGACTGGCATCGTGATGTCAACACAAAGTGAACTGGCCTCCGCGGGGGACAATCTGCTCCAGACACCTGATCAGGTATGGACCATACGTACTAGGAGCATCCATCAGGGTAGTGGACCTAGTTTTGACGTGTGAATTGACTTTTTTTTTGCTGGTTTGGTTTATGATGTTTATAAGCTATGCTAGTGATTTTTAAACATCAGTAGCACACATTAAACTTTTTTATCTGGAACAAACTACCATGGGTACAAGTAAGAACAGGTAGGGATTACAGTAAGTAGCCTACTTAGAAGCAGGTAAGAGTTAGACATCTTGCACAAGGATACTTACAGTTAGGCCTTTGTCAGGGATCAAACCCACCTTTTGACTGTGAGACAATGTCTAAGATCATATAACTACTAAACTATTGGACTGAATGGAGTAGCCTAATTAGGAAGTTTTACATTGTACTGTAAGAGTGGAATATCATCATGTGTTTTTAGTGTAGGATCTTTAAACTCTCATAAATGTTTATAACTTGAAATCACCTGAGAACTTCAGTGCTGGCTAACAGTATAAGGACATCAAGTCTATATCTGTCTAAGCTGCTGTCTTTAGTGGATGTGGCCATGATTCATATCTTAGATCAGTAGGTCTGGTGATCTTGCATGAAGCATGTTTTCTTAGAGAAAAGCCGACCAATATATTTCTGCGTTTGTGCGTTTTGTGTGTGTGCTTTTACTCATATGCTTATAGCTAGGCTGTTCTAGGCTTGCATGACCTAATTTTACTAAATGTTTGAATATAAGCGAATGTATGCAAGTTTGCTTTGAACACAATGAGGAAGTACCATACTGAAGCAAGTGCTATAAGCCTTATACGTGGGCCCACAATTTACAGTACCTCAAGCTGTTCTGTTGTAAAATTGGGTGTTTCTTCAGGTCGTTACAGATACATTACAAGAATGCACAGGGTGGTTACCACTCCCCAAACAACTCATAGACTGACACCTTCTCTACCCCCCTACACAAGTGCACCAAGATATAGAATTGATGCACCTTTGTGTACATTTGTTTTTCAAAACATTAGCAGTGAGATCGGGAGGACATTTTGAGTTTTAATGGGCAATATATAAAGCTATATACAGTGCCCTATAATAAAGGTGAGCAATATGAATAAATGTCTTGAATCTACAATGAAAAAATATATAAATCTATTTCAGTAAAATAGATTTCAGTTATACAAAATAATAACAGCACTGAGTCTTAGGTTCTTATCTGTATGACCTTGACCTCATTTCATTTGTGTATTCTCTGATCTTCCCCATGTTGATGGATGATGGATATTGTTACAAATATGTTTCTGAAAAACACATGTATTCTTACTAAATAGATTTATCTTTTCATTGAATACTGTACCTCACTGAAAGGGCACTGTATATATCGTAGAGCGTATCTTTAAATTACTGCTAAATTACTGTTACAGTATATCACTTGAAAGATGGTTTACTCTAGAGTTATTTCACAGTAACTGCTAGTTCAACAACAGGCGTTCATTAATTGCATCTCGTTAATAGATAAATGTGTGATTAATGTGTCACTGTGGACAAACTGTGTTTTGCTTCCTAACACATTGTATAATGCTGTGTGCTGTATTTTTCAGACGCATGGATCAATGGGGCTAAGACAAAAACAGGTAGAAAATTATTCTATGTGCATGTACTGTATCATTATTATTTCATATGATATTTCATGTCTAAAAATGTTTATAAAAACAATCTCTCTCTTGTGTCAGAGTTCCCCTGCTCAAAATCGTAGATTGGGGACAACAAGAGGACTGAGAGATAGAAAGGTAAACGACCAAAACAGCTAATCTTACACATCCAAATATCTTCATTCATCACATATCAGTGTATAGTACAATCACAGAAACCTGTATTCGCATGTCTCGTCAGGATTTAAAGGAAGATGCAAACCCAGAAGAGAAAGCAAGAAGACACAAGGAACAGGAGGTACCAGCATTTATCTGAAATTTAATTTACCAGCCATGCTTCATATGGGATTACAATTGGATGTACTAGTTTTTTGGTGCAGGTAGGGATTACAGTACAGAAAAAGTTTGTGAACCCTTTGGAATTACCAGGATTTGTATTGTAATTAGTCATAAAATGTGACCTGAGTCACAGTAAAAGACAAACTTTTTGAAGACATTCTTGGAACACAGTACAGGCTGAAAAAAGTGGTTAACCCTTGTATTTAGTAACGGAACAATTCTGTGTTATTAGTTGTAGCTGTGTTGTCTCTTATTGTTATATTATTAATTACTCATATAAATCCAGGTAAATTGAAAGGATTCACAAAGTTTTTATTGAAACTGGAAGTACAGTTATCTAGGAGCAGGTAGGGTTACAGTACAAGTAAGTACAAGTATTGGGAAGCAGATAAGGGGTGTTTCAGATGGGATAGGACCATTCAAACCTGTTGGCTTCTTATTGCTATCAGATGGCTTTTAGATGCACTCACCCTTCTGTGTGCTTGTGTTGAAGCTGAAACCTTTATATAAGGAGCTGTTGTACACCATCGCTCATAAGTTGGGGAGACCAGCTTCAGGCAAGGCATTCACAGACAAGCAGCTCCACCATTACATCAGAGAGGTGAATTCACTCATTCACAAGCCTACAATACATATATTTATATATATTCTTAAATTAGTATAATTATACGAGAACTAAGAGATGGTTTTCTCTCTCTCTCTCTCTCTCTCTCTCTCTCTCTCTTCTTGCTCTCTTCTCTTTCTATATGTATGTGTCTTTCTGTCAGGCATTCACCATGACTGAGTCAGAAGACGACACTCTGGTGGAAAAGGTGCAAAAAACCGAGGTTAGTCTTGTCTACAGTTGGTTGTTTTTCAAGAGACGCAGCTTTCCTATGCTGAGTGTAAACAAGTGGGTGTTTCATTATCGGACCATCACAGCCCCCAGTGTACTGCCTGATGGCCACAGTGAAGGAAGCCAAAGGAATCCTGGGAAAAGACGTGAGTGGTAAGTAAATGGGTGCCTCATTCCATTGACCCAGTCATGATAGAATGATCAGTGTTGGGGGTAACGCATTACAAAGTAACGCATTACAAAGTAACGCATTACAAAGTAACGCATTACAAAGTAATGCATTACTGTAATCACATTACATTTGTCTGTAACACAGTAATGTAACGCATTACTGTTCCTAAATTCAGTAATTACATTACAGTTACCAATCCAACAATTAAGCAGTTACTTTTTTCTGTGTTGTGCTCATTGGGCTGGTTTTAGCCGACTTTGCTGTCGGCTTTGTGGTATTATTTTATTAAAGAGCATAAAAGAAAGATCTTGTGTATGTCCTCCCTATTAGGATAGAGCTAAAAGAGCTTTTATTGGAAAAGATTATGTGAGATTTAAAGGGATGTGAAACTTCCTTACCTCAATAGAAATCCACATGCCGGCATTTCAGGATAATCCCTCTGGTCATGGTATGAACCTGAAAGTGAAAGTGAACAGTCACAATTGGCATTTTCACTTAATATACCTTTATTGTACTTTCCATGTGTTGGAAGATGTGAAAACTACTGACCCAGTGTTAGGTTATCTTCCAATGTTGGAAGATCATGTGAAAACCACTGACCCAGTGTTAGGTTATCTTCCAATGTTGGAAGTTCATGTGAAAACCACTGACCCAGTGTCAGGTTATCTTCCAATGTTGGAAGATCATGTGAAAACTACTATGCACAACAATAAACCACATTGTGTTTCATGGCACTTGAATGGCACAAACTATTGGGTTTCATGTCCTGTTTTATGAATGCCAGTATCAAATCGCTTTGAAACAATTACATTTACAGCATTGAGCACCTTCGCTTTTATCCAAAGCAACTCACAATAGAACATTTATCAATAGATGAATAGGTCATACACCAGTTATAGTAAGCAAGCAACAATGTGCTCTACATTTTACACCATTTTACAACATACATTACCTATCATATAATTCTCAAAATAATTAAATAACGGATAGACTTCTGTTAGTGAGTGTTATGAGGTAGAGAGGTCAGTGGCCGAGGTACCGTCAGATTAGTAACGATCAATGAGTAACAACGCTGAACAATTGTCCGTTCTAACCAAGTGGCAAAATTCGATTCTTTGAAATGAAGCCAATAAGGAAGTGCCAAAACTTGCAGTTCCTCAAATGGCCAATTGAGGCTGGCTGCAAAAGCTAGTCAATCCCCATAGACCCCCATGTTTAAATTTCCAATTTTATAGCAGAAATAAACATGTTTACAGCCTGGTACAAAAGACGGTATTGGTCTCTATAGCTAGTTTCTCCGTTGACATGACATGACAACTGTACGGGGGGCGAATTTTTATATAACTCATCAGTTGAAATTATTTATTAAACCATAAATTTATCCATTCATTATACATAGCCGGGAGTTAGGCAGGATTCTGACACTGCCAAGATGGCGATGGCCCAAGCCAGCACACTTGGAGCTTCAAACCCGTTCTTCAGAAAATCTATGGGTGACGTCACGGAGGGTTTGTCCATTTATTTATATAGTCTATGGTTCTAACAGGTTTCAGTGATCCGTACTGTCTGCTGACCATCATGGAAGACGAGAAGGAGAGTGAAGCCCGGAATTCCAGAGCCAAACCCCGTAAATTTGTTGTGAAGGATGCGGTCTCAGGCGACAAAATCCACCAAACCGACATCAAGAAGCAAACCCTGAACCCCATATGGAATCAAACCTTTATCCTGTGAGTGCTGAATACTGGGGTAGATGGGATTAGATATGCAATTAGGTAGTTCATTCATTCATTCATTTCCCCCCATTTTCTGCCTTCTACAGACAGTTTCAGGACACTGCAAGTGCCAGCTTCCACCTTGAGATGTGGTGAGATGAACACACACACGCGTATGCATACAGTATCTTATGGAAGTATAATAGTGTCAAATGTCCTCAGTGCAAAATGGCATGTTGTGTTACGTGAATTTAAGTGGTGGTGGGATTGTGCGGTCAGTGGGAGCCACAAGAGAAGAAGAACCAAGAAGTTAAGTTATACTTTGTTGATCAACAAGACCATTGGTTACAATAGTATATCAGCAATCCATTGCTCTTCCTGTGATACCCGGATGGTGAATGTTAAAACTGAATTTCAACCTGAATTTGTGAGGTTGAAAAATAAGGGTTTGAATATTACCAGCCGAATAGTGAAGATGCTATTTTAACAACCAAATTCAACAACAGTAAATTGAAGCATCGTAAATGCTGTGGGTTTTTTCAACTCGTGTCAAATTGCAATGCAGAAAAATTCAAGCATTGTTTTTATTCAGTTCACGTCAACATTTCATTTTGCATTGAGGACATTTGGCACTATTATACTTCCATAGTGTCTTGTTAAAAAGGCCACTCTTCGATCGCATTATGGTGCTCCCAGGTAATCCTCGCTCTCCCTTGGGTTTCAACCCCCCCTCCGTGTGTGTTCACCGCGATGTGTTGTTAATACTTGGGGTTCTGGAAGCGGCACAACACGATTGCGGAGTGTACCTTTAAATGAAACCCTGACCTGTGTCTCCTGCAGGGATAAGGATGAACACGTGTCTCTCGCTCAGAAACTGGAAGAGTTCAAAACCAACTTCCACAGTTTGAGAAGGTACAAGGCTCTCTCTGACATCCACACGTGAATAAACATTAGCATGCTCAGTGCTAATAGTCCGCCCTTTGTTTAGAATGATCAAGGATGCCAGGAAGGAGGTGGGCGAAGACGACTTCTTGGGAAGTATTGTCCTGAAGCTACAGGTGCCAGTACTCCTCATTTGAAGATTTATATGTTTTGTAAATAAATTAAAGAAGTAGTTGCCGATTTCTTTTTGTCCCTGGTCTGTTGTCACATTGTGTGTTAATGTCTCACTGTAGGATCTTCACTGTACAGAAGATAACTGGTATAAACTGGAACCAAGAACAGAGACATATCCCGACCGGGGACAGTGTCACCTCAACCTCAAGTTCATCCATAAAGAGGTGACACTCCAGCCAATCCATCCCATCACGGTGTCCTCTTTAATAGGGCAACAAATCCAGGGCTCCCCCATTTGTGACAGCTTAGCAACTTTATCCAAGCTACAGTGCGACACATTTGACGACAAACATCCATGAGTTTCTCTTTCTGTTCAAATTAGCAAAGCATAGTGGCTGCTTGTAATATGGCCTCATAGATATTGCTACTCAATTTAAAAGGTGCTTCAAGGAGTTTTATGCTATTTCCCAATCAGTCTCCATGTTTTTCGAATGCATCTGCTGTATGTAGCAAAATCCGGCATACATACTTTATCGGCGATAAAGTTGTCCATTTAAATATATATTGATTCAAAGCTTTCCATCGGGTCATATTCTCTGAAAAATCAGATGATATACCGCATAGAGATGGCATGGTTACTCTTATATATTTATATACCTCATTTCCATATACAGGATCTTGAAAAATAGCTGACGTTCCCGACTAAACTACCACTACCACTCTTAACCATTTTTTTCAATACAAACACATTCCACACTGGGCGTCTCTTGGCCAAGAGGCAAATCGGGATCGTGAGAAATGCAGTCTTTACTCCCGGGGAAAATGCTACTGCTTCCTCAGTTGTCTGTGAACGTCTTTCATTCACACCTTCCTGTGAGAGTCACTACAGACGAGTCGTGTGTTTTGGGATCGACAGAGAGACGAGACCCTGAGCGCGGGCCGCAGTGCTTACGTCAACTACTGTGGGATCCTGCAGCAGTTTGTGCAGTCGTACATCTCAAGGCAGCAGGTCAGGAACAAATCCAGCCGCCGGGTTTTTGCCACGAAGCTTCCCAAATGTTGTCACATAAAGCTGTACTTAAGTATGACTGACTGCGCAGGACACCTCGTGTAAACAGAGGGTCAGTCGTCACATTCATCGCCTTTTTAAACCGGGTATTCTCTCCTTTATTTTCCCTCATTCACCCTCCGTGTTGACTTTTCTTTCCCAGGGTGTCGTGCCATGGAAGGGGGAGTTGAGCGGCGAGGGTCAGACCCTACTGGAGCTCTACGCCACCCAGAACAACCTGTCACCGTTCCTCCAGGACCTGGCGTAAGCACAGTTTAGTCAGCACACACACACACACACCGCAAAACAAAGCTTCGGCTGTGGGGAGTCGTGCAGGTGGTTTCCGCTGCAATCGGGGGGAGGTTCAGAGGTTACGTTTAAGAAAAGGGGATTACCTGCGAGAGGACTTGAAATATCATCTATGTGGCTGAGGGTTCGGTTCACGCGTAAGGGGGATTATAAGGGGCGTATTTAAATGAAAGAACTGTCCGCACACATTTGCTCGTTCGCATCCGTGTGCTGTTTAAGTAGCTGTGTGCATGTGTTGCTGTGACAGGAAGTGGGTGGCATACAGCAAGCTGTACCAGAGTTTAGAGGTGGACTCCTCAGTGCTGTTCCAACAGCTAACCAGCATAGAATACCACTGGCACCAGCAGGAGCTGCCCTATCTACAAGTAAGGCTTTGCAATTCCAAAGATGGACTCATTCATTGATCTGCCAATCAAATCAAATTGGCTTGCTTTGGTATTGCTATGTTTACATTCATACACTTTCACACCTGTATATCTGTGTTACGGTACTGTACAACCTAAGTAATGTAGAATGTGTTTGATCTTGTTGGTTCTTGGGAGCAGACCAGTTTAAACTGGTTACATTTTTTTTTTTAAATTCATTAATTCTAAATAGATATGTATATAATGACATTATTGTCAATTGTCAATAGAAACAGGAGCTTGGGGACTCTCTGCATGATTTCTTGCATTACGGCCTACAGCTGGTGTCCAAATACAGAGATATCTTCCCTCCAGTACAGAGCGCTACTCCTAAACTACACACACTGCTCAGGTATAACTTGTAAGCGTTACTGTGTATTTATTGCCATGTTAACGGTGACCTTTCACTGACATAGTAGAGTGTTCTTTTTTCTAGAATCCTGGTACAAATCTGTAAGACAAAAGCTTTTCAGAAACTGAATCCAGCGAAGTTTGACCTGCACGATGAAATTGTTGATGCTGTGCAGGTCAGTAATTATTCTGGCAACACATTTAACTCAATTAATTATTGCTAATTATTCAATTCAGACAATGTCGTGTGGCTGTTATGTCGAAGTTATTAAGTGAGTTCAGCATGTAATTTATTCTTTAGGATGGTACACAGGAGTGGTTTACCATAAAAAGGGGTTTACATCAACCGATGACCAAGGTAGCTTTCACAGACAAGCTTTCAAGCTTTCCACAGTTTATAAGTATTTGTTTTTTAGAAAGTTTTGCTTCCCACGTGAGACATATCTCTCATATCTCTTTTTCTGCATCTCAATTTTCAGGAACTGTCGGAAATTGTGAGCGCCCTCTACCGGTTGATATGTGAAGTGCAGCAAGACATCAAGCACAACAAAGATATCTGGAACAAGGTTTTTACCAGGTACATGAAGCAAAACCTCATGTGAGACTGGGAGAGGGATCTGCGGAGACTTTGCCCTTTAACTGGTTCCTTTCTTATTTCCTTTCATGCCTGTAGTACTGTGCAACTGGATGTGTTCACCGAAGCCTATCTGAAGCTTGACTCCTTGGTAAGTGAAAGAAAAAAAACATTTTCTAGCCTTGTTAGATCAGCATAAAGCCTCCGTCAATCCACACAAGTGTTTTAAGTTCATTGATTGATTACTGTTAATTAAGTAGACTGATCTTTAGTTGAACATGGGTGGAGCTATGCAGGAAATAGAGGCCACCAAACTGCTCAAAACAAACCAATCAGGTAAGGTCTTAACGTAGGTAACAGCAGCAATCGCATTACGGACTGTTCTGTATCAACTACCCTTGCCTGCCGTCACTCTAGACGTGTAGGAGGGCAGGAACAAGTAAATGTCCAGAGTTTTTCTTAAAATCAGTGACAATATAGATGCCCCCGTTCTCTATCATACTTACATATACATATACATATCGTGCTGTATTAATAACCATTCAAATGTATTTGGAGAAGCACCCCCATATTGCGCAAACGTTTCACAACCACATTTCTGTGCTACTGAGACAATTCACTATCTAGAGTAGACGTATTTAGATTAGGTTAGGTTACTAAACAAAATAAAAACAACTTTGCTGCTGGCGTCAATGTTTATCCAAAGAAGGCAATGGAATGCATTTAGCAGGGAACTATCGACTCGGCGCTGCTCTCTCTCTCTCTCACTTCCCTTCCTATCCTCCTATCCTCCTCTCCCCTCCCTGTGTAGCTGGCGGGGGAGGTGAGGGAGACCGTGTCCCTGTTTGACGGACAGATGGACCAGGCCCTGGCCAACAGCCTGTTCCCCGTGTACCAGAGCCTGCAGGCCATCCACGACGACAAGGCCTTCATACAGAAGAGGTTGGGAAAGTAGACATGGTCCTGGCGTGAGAATAACAGATACATAATGTGTAACTGGATATCGTGCGAGTGTCTATGCTCTTCCTTCAGGAAATCACTATTGCAACTGACCAACTTCCAGGAAAACTTCAGAGAGGCTCTTCCTTACTGGCTGAGCCAGGTGTTCACCACCACCCAGGACAGGGTGGAGAGAGCTGTACAGGTTGACCAGGTAAGACCTGCCCCTTAACTGCAGTACCTCCAATAGACCTAAACATGATAAACATGTGTCCTTTCCCCCTTCAGAACACATTTGTTTATTATTTTAGGCCGGCGTAGTTTTAAAACCTACAATGATGATACACAATGGAACATTGCTGCGTTGTAGTTGATTCTAAGCTGTCTTTATTTTTGTCTCACCTTTGACCCCAGCTCCAGCCCTTGCAGTCTGGTGCGGTGCCCATCAAACATAGCTCTTCTGCTGTGGACCTGGTGGCATGTGTGCAGCCCATCTGCAAGCTGTGGGAACAGCTGTACTGGCCCGACCCTGAGGAGGCCTTCATGCTCATGGTCAAACTCACCGAGGTAACATCCTGCCTGTTATATCAGTTTAGCCTGGTTAAAATCACCCTGACCTTTATCAAGCTCTAGACCATTTGCTCCACTCAAAATGATTTAAATATATAACTTATAGGAGAATTAGATAATGAACGGCAGACTCAATTAGATGCCGGGTCTTGTTTTTATAAAGTTCTTTGGATGTATAGAGCTAGTTCTAAGATGCTTAGATCGCGCATACAAATATACATGTTGAAACTTTTGTCAATAGGGACATGCTCCACATCATTAGATTGGTTAGGTTCTCCACAATTCAATCGTCCAGTTAATTTGACGGAAACCATGAGCACCAAAGTAAAATTAATTCAGATTTACCAGCATGGTAAACACGAGAGACGGGAAAAAAAGGTGGTGACTCCCTTCCTTTGAAGCGGTCATAAAGTCTGAATATGCGTCCATACCTCGATTGTATATATTCCTTTAGTCCTTAAGGGTCCACCAATCCAAAAAATTCAAATGTTTTTTCCTACAAATTAATCCAAGTTGTGAATATTGATTGAAAATCTTTATTCAAGTAATATTCACTCTGGTTTAAAGAATCTATTTGATAGTATTTTCAAACTTTTCTGAGCAAGAGTTTTGCGAAATTAATTAATGAATTAAAGCCCCCTATAATAACATCCTCCTGGTGTGTGTGTGTGTGTGTGTGTGTGTGTGTGTGTGTGTGTGTGTGTGTGTGTGTGTTTTCAGGATGTGTGTAAGGTTGTGGGGACCTACTGTCGTATTCTGAAGGAGAGGGTCCGGGTTCTGTCAGAGAACTCCGACCGCGGCTGTGCCATCAACATGGTGAGGAGACGGAAAGACAGGAAGGAAAACAGAAAGATGTTTTGAATCAGTTTATTATGTCACTGACATAAAGGCTGTTTTAAATGTAAATACCAGTGTTTCAAGTTGTCATTCAGCAGAAAATGAACATTAACATTAACTCTCTCTCACTCTCTCTCTACAGTTGTGTGTTGTGGTGAACGACCTGGAACACCTGCGGTCAGTCCTGACCAGTTTGCCCGCCCAGCTGAACTGGGCGGGGCTTCGGGAGAGGACCTCCAACGTAATTGGCCAGAGCCAGTTCCACAACACGCTGCCCATGCAGCTGCAGCAGGCCCAGGAGTCCCTGAGC
>JAODLI010000011.1:13503-25494 GCA_027575585.1 Percopsis omiscomaycus | reverse complement strand
TGTGTGTGTGTGTGTGTGTGTGTGTGTGTGTGTGTGTGTGTGTGTGTGTGTGTGTGTGTGTGTGTGTGTGTCCTTATCTTCCTGTGCCTCCATGCATGTTTATTAATTCCGTTCTGTTGTTCTGTTGTTGAATGGATGCCTGAGTCATTGAATGTCAGCCAGTCATAAGGGCACAATAATCTGGTTGGAGGGCAAACGGATCATAGTGGTTTCCCTTTAGAGTAGTGCCCAATCCTATGTCATGTGACCTAGGTCACATGACCTCCAAAGCCTCCTGCATAACACTGAATAATCCCACCATCGGTAAACCCCTTTCAGATTAAAGCAAATCCCATATGAATCGACTTTTAGTTATGGTTTCCATAAGCACATCATTATTCCCCTTGAGCATTAAATCGATCATATTTCTGCTCTATGTGTTATACGGAAAAGGATGCGAGGATGCGTTGTTACCAATACACACGGACAAGGCATGAGTCATTAAACAAAGCCTACTGAGATTTCCTTCACAGTCCCTCACTTTAGAAGGGGTATTTAGTTGATGGTAGTCTTGCCTGGTAACATCTGATTGGCTCTTGCACTGTAGCACTGTAGCCACACCTAAACAATTACCCCTGACCTTTCACGTGAAATCAATACAGATGTACGACTTCCAATATAATCACTTAGTTTGCTCCATACATCTTGTGTGTGCCAAGAACCAAAGGATATTTCTACAATTAGGCCATTAAGCAGATGCTTTTATCCAAAGCAACTTGTAATTACATGGAGCAGATAGGGGTTAGGCATCTTGCTCAAGGATGCTTACAGGTAGGCCAACTCTGGGGTTTGAAACCACACCCTTCCAGCTGGAAGTCCAACACCTAGCCCACTAGACGATCCTGCCCCCTAGTTCTAGTTTATATTAGTAAGCCTACATTAGTTTGATCATATTCACTTTTCACTTTTTTTTTTGTTTTTTTTTTACAGGGAATACAGTGTTAACACATCAGTTTAAATTATTACAATATGAGTAGGTTGTTTTTTTTCCAGTACTTTCTCGCCTTCACAGTGAAAATAAAGAACATAAAGATTGATAAATCGTTGTATGCCTTTTTCTGTTGTTTGAACTCTTGTCAGCAACCTTGACCTCTTAACAACTCATATTTCATACATTTCGACACCTGGATCTCTATGGTTACATCCATCTTTGTGTGGCAGATGTCTGTTACAATCCTAGTATAATCTGGCATTAAAGTTTCAGCAGAGAGACATGTGCAGTCGTACGATATTAAATTGTAGATATCTAGGGATTAGCATATTTGCATTCAAGCCCTAGATTCTAAAAAGAGTCGTCTTGGGTTATAGATTTGTGTTAGATGTCAGGCATTGTTAAATATCCTAGAACCCATCACATACAAAGCTATTGTTTGGATCAACAATGTCCATTATTTCAAGGCTTTGGTTTAGTTTTATTAGACATGTTAAACTTTAGATCATTGGTGTATGTATATATTTTATTATACAAATGACTAAAAGTGAAACTATGAGTGAAACTATGAGAAACTAAAGGACATTTGTACAGCAGTTACAGAGTGAACAGCCATGACATTTGAAAATATATAACAAAACATTCAGCAGCTCGCTGCTAGCTGAGATTATCTTTGTAAACTACAGAAGACAAGGTAGATAGGACAGATTGCTTTGAGTATTTATTACATTTGGTAAGACATTAGGCTTTAGCTAAGCCTCAGTTAGCTGTATGTTGATGTTGTTGAATGGTTATGGTGAGAGGGTATCCATAAATGCCCTCTAAACAAAAATATAAAAACAATAGCTTGTTTATAGACATGTCTCTATTTATTTACCAGCACCTATCATAGTGAACTGCAAGAAAAAGCCCAAAAGGATTGAAATCATGATTGGTCCACGGCAAACTGTTTAAGGAGTAGGGCGATTATATATTCCAGATAACAAACCCACCAATTATGCTGTATGTGTTTGTGAGAGTACAGTGCAGAAGCCGGACACTAGTCAGCCTACAACCCCCTGTGGCTGACAGTGTCTGACAGCTGCTGCGTTTCACAGTTTGGTAGCGCTGCCACAAGATTGGTCTGTCAGAGCCCCTTGGCATCGTGTTAACATGCAGATGAATATAAAATAATCACGCCATTGTGTGGGCATGATGAAAAAACTAGCATGACGCCGATAGGAATATATCAGTGGTTGTCCAAACTGTGACTGAATATTATATAAATAGACAGACTGGATTTTATATTATTTTATTATAGTTTGCTGTTATTATTGTAGTTTGCTTTTGCAAGGCCCCTTTGCTCCTGTAACACTGCTAATTTGCCGGCTGTGGGATTAATAAATGATTATCATATTTTATCTTAATTTACTTGAGAGGTGCTTCACTTTCCATGCATCACATTCCTTAAAGCTACAATCTCAAACTTTTTCATATGGCTATTTAACTGCTATTTATTGCTCCACATTGATGAAAACTTTTAATTGTGATCGTTACAACCTAGCTATGCACAGTTTTCCTCTGAAGGTTCTTCTTTATGTTCTAAAACAGCGGTTCTTAGACTGTATACTGACACCTACTGGCGTAGAAGCAGCTGAGCCTAACACTCCCTATACAAACATGGCCTCCATGGCATGGGGACCCAGTAAAATAGCTCATTCTCTAGCTACAAAACAATTTTTATCTCCATTTCACGTGAGTGTAACATAAACCAGTAAATATGTTGCATTTATGTCAAATCTTTTGGTCTAAAACATCAATTAGTACTCATTTATAGGGACACTTACCCTGTGGGTAAAACCAGTATGTGCCCCTCCCTCTACAACAAACCACATTTTAGTTTGAGGATCTAGGGGCACTATCAGAGCCTGTCATTGCTATAGGCAACATAGGTAGCCGCCTAGGGCGCCACGAAGAGAGGGGAGCCAATTTCCCAAGCCTTAAATTGCATGTTGAATTGAATGAACGCTGCGATCAACACCAAAGGGGTGAAGCTTGCCTAGTGCACCAAATGTGCTAGGACCGGCACTGGGCACTATAATGCAATCGAGGATAGTGACTGAAAAATAAGAATTCTTTTTTTACATTTTTTTATTTCAAATTAAAGTCATTGTGAGACTCTTATAGAGATGTTTGTGAATAGATAAACTATGCCATTATGATCCAGTTAAATTGGCTGATTTAGTGAAGGTGGAACAGAATGCTGCGATGAGGCCTGAAGCTTCAGAATAGAGAAGCGAAGGACCTACAGAGAGTCTTCCGTCTCTTTGTGCTAGCACCTAATCCACTCTCCGCCCTTTCTCGTGCACCCACCCATGCTGCTGTTCTATGTATGCTGCATGGTGTTCATTATTCGGGTGGCTGAGATAAGAAAGGGTGATGGGTGGGGCTAAGGGGAAACGAATTACAACCTTTACAGTACATTTGTCATCTTGATTTAATCTATTCACCTCACAAACAGAGGAGATTGTGTGTCTGTGTGTGTGTGTGTGTGTGTGTGTGTGTGTGTGTGTGTGTGTGTGTGTGTGTGTTTGCGTGAACATACCTGTTCCAATGCATGTCCAAACAGTTTTCTCTGTCAGCCTGACATTGGAGGAGGGCTATTTCTGGAATGTAATGGTATCTTTTTAAGTGATGTAGCGTTACAGTGGTTCATTGACAGGGGGAGAAATAGCTGGGCAATCTGACACAAATGTGTGACCCAGCCTTGAATGACCTGAAGTCAATAACCACACAGCAGATCAATGATTACTTGCCAGGGGTTGGTTCTGTCTATCTATTAGACATGGGGAAAAGGTCTTTTGATCATCTTCTAATGCCTTATTATGTCAACAGCCTTTCTTCATTAATTCCCATTAAAGCTACAATGTCTGACCTTTCCTACATAAATAATTTCTTGATTTTATTGTAAATCAAATAATTTAATCTCAAATCATTATTACATTCAGGAATTTAATCTAAATCGTACCCGTTAACCGGGCTCAGTGAAGGGCATTAGAAGATATCCGGTAGAATAAACACAGTTTATTCAGTTAATGCTTACTCTAGCATACTTTGCAGACAGTCATTTGTGTTGCATTTTCCCCAGGAACACACGCAACAGAGGCCAGAGGCTGTTATTATCCACCAATGACTGAACTCATGATAGCATCATTTGGGAAGGCCAGCCTCAGTTTGCTGGGATCTTAAAGGGCCGCCCCAGTCTTTTAGTGCTGTGCATTTTTACATATCATTGTCAGTTGGGCGTGTGTGTGAACCTTGGAGTGCCTAAATGATGAGAGTTCGTATTAGTGAGCGACGGGGGCATAAAACAGCAGGGCAGTATGTTGGTAAGGGGAAACAATTTTATCATGACACCGGGCAGCAACATTTGCAGTGTTTTGGGACTCAGTGTGTGCCATGCAGTTCTTTGTATCTTCGAGCACTGCACTTATTTATTAATAGATTGGTGCCCAGTACTGTGCTTGGTCCAGCACTGTGCAATTTTACAAAACAGAACTTCCTACTCTCTATATAGTTATGTTGAGGTTTCCTTAGCTTAATTATCCCTGTCCTATGAAAGTGTGTGGTGTTCACAATATTATTTAAATGGCTTACTTTATTGTTTCGTACCTATATTTCTGTATGTTATATTCAGCCTAAAGTAGATGGTGTCCTCATCCATCCAAACACTCATAACGCTCAAGTCATTTTAAGAGTTTTGCCAACATAGCCCATGTAACCATTTATCCAAGCTCACAACAATATTAGGAATGAAATCCTATATGCACAAGGCAATTAAAACTCAGCATGGGAACACTTGGATCTGTTGGGCTTGAGGACAGTATTTTACCAGTCGTTAGCTCGTGAATTGGCTCAGTGAGGGACACATGTTCCCATATGACAATACGGATATTGAATGTATGATCCACTGGCTTTTTTTAAGGTCAAGTACATTGAGCCTGACGGCCATTTCCTCTGCTTGTGTGGGGCATAAATCCTCATGTAGCAAAAGTCCTTTTTCATTTGACATGCAAGCTGTCACTGTTACAACGATTGCATGTTAACTGTTAGATGTTTCTGGCATCTAAATCCTCATGTTTCAAATTATTTCTTAAAGCTTTGCTATCTCTTCCAGCTTCCATCTCTCTCTGTCTCTCTTTTTTTCTCCTGTTTTGAATGCCAAACATATTGTTAATATACTCTACCCTCGAGCCAGTCTCCGTGATAATTGGATTGGAAAGGTGAAACATGCGGGCACTTGAACCAATTCAAATTATTTTAAAGTTTAACAGCTCTTCTGTCAACCACCAGCCTTTACCGGAGAGCTTTGTAATGTAATGTAAAGTCCATAGTCATCCACAGGCCGAGGAATCTGCACTCTAAACACGTCAGGCCCACACAATCACCTCAGGAATCCACTCAGAGCCCCTTCAAAATTGGCATGAACACCTCTCCTGGGTGAAGGGCTGCTAATCAGATGGAGGGGAAACACAAAAGATACATAATGCAACCAAGATGAATTATACGGATATTTAGTTCTATACTTTCCTTAAAATCTAAGCTTCATCCAGTTCAACCTTTAGTCAGTAGTCATTGAATAAATTGACAGTTCACTTTATAACAAAGGCTCTTAATACGTACACTTATGGTGACTGGGTGCATTTTAATTGAGAAAGACTGTTTTAGAGTTGACATTTATTCCAGAGCTCTCTGTTTATGTTGTGTAAACAAATGTGGATGTGGCTGTAGGCAGAGTACAAAAGATGTGAGCCTGACTGCAGTAAACTGAGGCGTGCCAAAACATGATTTAATCATTACATCATGTATAACAATATTGATGGATACAAATAATTATCAATATACGTTTGCGGGATGTAGGAAACATTTAGTGATAAACATGCTTCTTTAACCTTATGAAGCCACACCTTTAAGACATTTTGTGGTAGTACCGTGTTGACTTTGAGCACATGCCAGTATACTCATTGTGGCCCTCGTTCAATGAGGAAAAGGTGGTGGAATTCTTGGTCAAATCCCAAAAATAAAATGAAAAGAAAGATTCATTGTAAACACGTGGAAGAATGTATTAAATTCTTTAGGGGTTGCTCTTTTGCTGTTCTTGTTCACTACTTGATGAAGTCAGCGCTAATGAACAGTATTGGAATTGGCATAGCTACGTGCAGAACACATGACCCAATCAAAGGACTCAATATTGGAAGCGTTTAAAAAGCTCAATATGGGGCTCGCTTGGCAGTCCAACACCCGCTGGTTCACATGAAAGCTGTGGAACATTTATATTCAGCAAGGAATTTTTCCTCCAGTCCTCCAGAGGACAATATATGCTAATACCATAGAGAACAGACCACATCCTCGTTACAGTTAAGAATAATTTTTCCAGTTGAAACCCGGAAAGCTATTCTCAAAAGCTGAAAATGCAGAAAGTAAGGCTTAGTTCTTCATTTGATAACCTAAAAGAAGAAATGATTCAATTAGTAGTATCTGCCCAGGATAAAATTGCACAAGAAAAAAAACAAACAAGCGAGCATTAGTTATAACATTACAGTAACCTTTAGGGGACCAATGAAAAATCATATTTTTTGGTCCAATTTGGGTTCTTCCATCACCTTCCCAGAACCTTTAGCAACATTACAGGAACTTTTGCAGAACCTGGTGGAAATATGTTTACACCCTAAAACATTAATGTGAAATGAAAGACAGTCTCAGCATTTCAGTTGTTATAAATTATTTAATTGAGACAGCGAGATCAGTCACTTCATGTCAGTCAGTCTTCATGAAGATCTTCAGGTACCCCAGGTTCTTCTTAGCCTGGCTCCGCTCTCCTGTTGTCAGCTCTCACTGAGATACGGCAAATGTATCTGTATCCCGCAGATCCAGCGAGTGAATGGGTCTGTTTGTACCAGGCTAGGACTTTAGGTCAGGTTGACCCTAAATGCACACATGCCTAGCTTAGTCTGTGGTGGTTTCAGAAAACAAATTTTCTGTCCAAACCAACTTGCACACAAAAAAACAATAAAGCAATTTTTATGTCAGCAGTCACATTCTTTATACAGCAGCCCTTAATCAATATTACATTTTGTGACGCATGTCTGAGTTGTTTTTTGCCACACCAACAACCAAGGGCAGGTTGCACAACCTCATTGCCATCTCCACAAGGGGGGTGCCAGACTGAAGCTGAGCAAAGCCTCAGTTAGGTGGCGGTGAGTGGGGTGCGTTAAAGATAGCCCGTACTCCTCCACCCATTTAATGTCCTTTTCCAGCCTGTCCATTTCCGCTTCCAGCCGCCTCCTGCAGTTCATCATTCTCAATGTGACGCAGGCAATCGGCAGGAGGAGGTACCTTTTGTTCAGCTTAGCCCAGTTTTCTTTGAGGTCCGTTAGAGTGGCCTGGCTTTGCTCTTCAAACAACTGTCTTTGCTGCCTCATCTTCTCCTCAGTGTACTTTTTATGCGATTCTTGAGCCTTTCTGGCTTCTCCTTTGCGCTGTAGAATGTACTGAGGTGTTTCACCGAAGTCCTTTTTCTTTTTACAATCAAGGCCAAGCCCTACATTTTCACCCACTGCCCTGGCTGGTTGTCGTAGTAGGCCTGCTGCTCTAATATTCTCAATAACATTCGTAATAATGAAGTCATTTCTGTTAGTAATGCCCAAAACAGGTATTTCTGTTCTCAGAGTCACCTCTGGTCTCCTCACAGTAGGAATGCTCACTTTTATTGTTGGAAGTTTTAACGTTACATCAGGCAGTTGGACTTCCTTTGAGTGCTTCAGGGGATATTTCTTGGTTGGAGAGATCTGTACTTTTACTGGTCCCATTGTCATGGGTTCCTTAATTTCCACCTTCTTCTGCACAATTAATGGAAGATACTTGTACCAGATTTCAAGGGGGTATTTTTTCCTGTGTCTAGCAATGAAGGTTTTCTTTGGCAGTGTCATCCAAATTGCACAAGCTGTAATGTATAGCGTTTGAAATTTTTGTGAACTAAGAGAGACACAACATATTAAGCTACCTTCTAGTCTTAAAAATCCAGTCATAGTCACTCAATAAAGACTGGTCAGGGGCGTGGCTAAATCAACCGCCAATTATTGGGGGCGTGGCATAGAATGGCCACATCATAATGTCACATGACATAAACCATGGTCATGTGACTGCATTGTCAAACCAGGGAGGTTCAAGCTTTATTATGATTGGAAGATTTGTAAACCAATTTAAAATTATCTTTCTGTCAGGCAAATCAGAGACATCTAAATTCTACCACTGGCCCATCACAGTTAGAAAATTTACAACATGAACGCAAACTATAACACTTAAGAATATAAAATATCTGAATGAGATTTAAAGACTTTCAAACGAAACAAAAGAAATTCATCTGACAACATACAAAGTGGTTATATGAGGTCATATTCCATACGCAATTTAACTAATTTCTGTAGTAGCGGGTCTAATCTTGAGTATTGAGTGAGTGTAGTAAGGCTACACTTCAGTAGGTCTACAGTGAGCTGCCTGTTTACCCATGATTTCCACCGTATTATGGAAAAACACCCTTAAGTTACGCTTCTGTGTGCCCAGTATATGAAAGAAAGGATGATGTAACCAGAGATATAAATAGCTACCACTATTATTATAGATTATATTATGTATCAAGACTTTGACACCGGCATACTGTTCTTGAGTTCTTCTTCGTCTTCTTCTAGGGTTATATGTCGTTTGCCAAACTGCTCTCAGATACTTGCCGCCACCTTCTGGAGTGCGAGTCGAAATGTGGGGAAATGCCAAACACACTTTAACTGAACTTCTGTTTATATAGCCTATTTTATGCTAATTTATATGTTATCCCAACCTAATCTATGATTTATCCTAACAAAATGATCAGTTTCATGCCTTTTTTGGTCAGCATTTACATTTCTTTAACCAATTAGCCTACAAGCAGGAACTCGGCAGGAGAAACAAATACATTCCCATTCTCTCATAACAACAAACTTTTACAAGGTCTACACTAGCTGTTTGAGCTGCAGATGTAAACTAACTAACCCAAGATTAGAACTTGTTTAATGTATTTTAATACTCCTTTAACATGAGAAAATTACACATTTGAACACAATCCAAATAAGCAATACATATTCATCACAGTCTTTCGCCGTTTAAACTGTAGCATGAGCATGAGTGTCCACAATGCCCACAAAACACAACCTATAAAGATTGTCTCTTGTGTGTAAGCAGCATTCTAATACTCCTCCACATTAAGACCAAAACTCAACTGCATTGAAGTAATTTAAACTAAACCGATACTTTACCAGTGCGTCTTGAGTGCTTCTTGTGTCCATATAAGATTGCTTTTTGCGGTGCTACACATCAACACATCTCTGTAAATTGTAATGTTGGCCTTCTTTCAAAGTTATTTTAGCAATATTACCATTCTCTATGCGGTCATATGAACACACACTTCCTTTAAATGACAGATTTGACAGGGACCTGAAAGTGCCAGGACAGAAAAATTCACAGTGGGACGATGAATTTCAATGATTAATTTAAAACGCAAAAAACACTCTTCTCACTAAACAAACAGTGGGTCCCTTTCAACAACTGAACAGTGAATATAAAAGCATTTGCAGGATTAAATCTCTGGACAGAAAAAGCATCCCTCCAGTATAAAATACAGTACTCTGGTCTTATACATAGAGCAGTGCAATATTGCAGCAATGTGCTCCAGGCAAAAAAACTTGTTTTCTTTCAAATAGAGCACGACTTTGTAACTTTGAGACTTATTAAAACCACAAGGAGATACTTGAAAAATACAATGCTGAGGTTTGAGAAGATCAAGGGTCTAAACTTAATGCACAATAGCTAGCACAGGACAACCCATTTCATAATTCTCCCTATCATATAGTGTATATTGTTATGTGGTTGTAGAATTCAGTTTGTTATTCTAGCAGTGGGCCTTTTACATTTGGCTGACTCATGTTATTCTTGTGAGAGGCATATTGCTGTCTCCTGCTAGTAAATACCTGCTATAGTTCAAGCTAGACAAAAGAGCTTTACTTGTGGTTTGTGCATAAGGCAGCTGATAGTTAAGGATTTAGCATCTCTTAGGTAACGATAGGTTGAGTGTCTGAAACAAACACTTAATACAACAGAAATGGAGTCCAGTCCTTCCAATCTAACAGCACCGCACTAGCAGTTTATAAACAGAAAGACATTTTCTATTTAATTTTTTAAATAAAAACAAAACAAACAAACAAACAATGGTTTTTATTAATTCAATACAAACACAATTCTTTAAAGCCCTGAAAGAGTTGATTGTTGAAATTGGACCCCATTTCTGTTAAGCTGTTAAGTCTAAATATTGTGTCATATAATAGGGGAATACATTTTTATTTTATTTTATTGTAAGGACATAGCGGGTCTCGTTCACAAAACAATCCATTTCTTGTTTTTCGAACGTCTTTTTCTGCACGTTAAAAGCACAAGTGAGATCCTAAAATGTCTTCAATGTGTCAAACGATGAATCCTTAAGGTCCCTAAATGCCACATGCCTGGAGACCAGGAAATCCAGGTGACTTGTCTGAAGAAGAGGAGCTCAAACATTATTCTTTTATTAACAGGTTGAGAAAATAATTTTCAAAGACAGAGGCACTGAATAAATGGTTTGACAGAAAACCAGGAATAAAAGGTCCAGTCCTCCCCGGCTAACTGCTTAGGCCTATGTCTGAAACTAAATCATGCACCAAAATGCTTGTGGTCGCTGGGGGAGGGGTAGAGACCAGTGAAAGCCACTCACCACTCAGTGGTAGGGGCATGCGCTCTCTGAGTTTCAAACCAAAAAAACAACCAAGGCGCGTACCTTTTAAATAAAACAAAACAGTATATTATAATAAGTGTATCCTTATGCGGGACAGGGTGGACAGGGTTGCCATGGGGTCTGTCTGAAAACATTCCAACGTGATTTGCGAATGAGACCCACGTGCTCCTAACGCGCCAGCACGAATCACTCCCGTTGCGGTTTGCTAGACTTGCCCGATTTGCCGGGTTTGCTCGCCTTGGCGGCTTTGGTGGTTTTGATGTCCGTTTTGGTCTTCTGGATGCGGGAGAAGATCTCCTTGAAGAGGGCCTTGTACTCGGGGGTGCCCTGGCCCAGCCGCTTGTCCACCGCCTCCACCTGCTTGCCTATGCTCTCCATGGCCTCCGGGGTGGAGGGGGACCGCTGGGCAGTGGGGGTGCTAGGGGGCGGGGCCGGGGCCGGGCCCGCGGCGCAGTCCCTCAGGGAGGGGTCCCTGGAGACGGGCCGCGAGGTCTGCACGCCGGCGTGGCACACGCCCTCCTCCTGGCGCCGGCAGCGGCCCAGCAGCTCCTCGTACTTCTCCAGCAGGGCGTGGTACTGCTCGTCCACCTCCCGCAGGATGGACATGCCCCGGCGCCGCACGCTGTTGGCGTGCAGCGCGTAGCTGCCCCGCCGCCGGCCCGAGGCGTCCCGCGCCACCATGGCGTCCAGCGCCGTGTCGCTGCAGCTCTTCCGCACGGGGCTGGACGCCCCCCCCTCCTCCTCCCCGCCCCTCACTCCCCCGCCCTCCCCCTCCCCCCCGCCCTCGCGCCCGCCCAGGAAGCTGTCCGTCTCCGGCGTGCGGCGGAGGAGGGTCTGGGCGAGCGCGGCGCCGTCGTCGTCGTCGTCCTCGCTGCTCAGGAGGAGGAGCGCCCGGGCGCGCCGCAGCTGCTGCAGCTCCAGGAGCTCCGACTCCAGCTCACGCACCCTGGCCTGGCACCGCTCGGCATCCTGCCATCCATACCAGCATGCACGCACACACGCACGCACACACACACACACACACACGGTAAATGCACCTCTCATACAAGGGCTTGTAGCAGAGGCTTTCCTCCACATGACAAGTATTAAGGAGCAGGTATACACGCTTTTATTAAAGGGGCAGGATAGTCTAGTGGTCTGGGTGTTGGACTCCCAGCCAGTAGGGGGCAGGATAGTCTAGTGGTCTAGG
>JAODLI010000010.1:1975252-1992262 GCA_027575585.1 Percopsis omiscomaycus | reverse complement strand
CCCCCCCCCCCCCCCCCCCCCTTGTGTCCATAGCAACGCTCCACCGTGGCGTCTATGATGCACCGACAAGAGACAGTGGAGTGCCTGAAGAAATTCAACGCCAGAAGGAAACTCAAGGTGAGGATTTGCCTCCTCAATGGTAAAGGGTTAATTATTGTCTAACTACTATATGACTATATGAGCTTATACTCTGATACAGTTTGTGTTGAAAAAGAAAAAAAAAGTTGTGAAATATGTTTGAATCTAATTTCTGACTTGAAGCAAGAACTTTCTACTCTGTTTCGCTGCTATTTATGGCTGATTGAGGTACTACAGTAAGGATTCAGCGTACTACCTATTCATGACAGACTTCCAATCTACAGTCTAACCTTTTTTTGGGAAATGACTTTGGAAGTGCCTTAAACAACAGCGGTTGGTCCAACTGAGAGAACAGACAGAGCCAGAGTATAAGCATTGGAAGTCCGAATGCCGTTTTGAATTTATCACTTGCCATTTACTTACTGTAGGTGTCTCTAAAATGAATTAAACTAGAAAGTGACAGATCATAACTTTAATGGTGCACTCTGTGATTGAGTTATAAAGCCCTGCAGAACCGCACATTTCAGCCCCAGCTCAGTCGATTTACCCGACACAAATCAAGGACTGTAACTTTAAGGGTTCCTTGTAAGAGAAATTCCACCCTTGAAAAACACCAAAGTTAGTCACGCACTGACTCAGCGAGCGGGCGGTCGTTGGTTCGGCACGGGACATAGGGGTCTAATCATTATCCAGTCCCTAGTCAACGTGACATCTGAGCCAGATGGTTTGCTAGCAAAGATCTAAGCTTCACGGTGAACGGTCTGTAGGGTCACTTTCACCCACAAAGTCCGCTTGTCTCCTCACAGGGGGCTATCCTGACCACCATGCTGGCTACACGCAACTTCTCAGGTAGGACAAGTCCACCAGTTTAAACCCAGCTGTTCCACTTGGTTTTAATGGGGGTTGAGTGTTAAAGTCTCGTTTTAAGAATCTCTAAGTTAATAATGTTGTAGGAGATGTTTTGTGTCGGGCAAAAAACAACAAAAACACTTTTTTGCCCGAAACAATCGTCTTTGGGCATGTTTTCTACTTTTTATTTTCTGTCGCCTTAGAATGCGGCTGTTCTGGCCTTTAGAGGCAGACAGGCAAGGGTCTGTCCACCTGTTATCAATACAGACTGTGACCAGAGTGACCATTTGAATCAATGGTTGTGATGTGCAGGACCCTCTAAAGGGCAGCGCATTCCTAATAAACGATATTGATCATCGCTCTTAATGAGACAGGACAGGCTCTTTTTCGTTTTATTTCTGGAGTTTCTGTCTGCCTGTTATCGTGGCAAATATGTTTTGAAATCTGGTCAGCCGTCATCTTATCTTACTGGATACGAAAAGCCTTCATTCAAAGTTCAATGTTTACTTTGTTCTTTCTTCCCTCCCCCCCGTCCCCTTGTGTGGTAACTCACTGGCGAGGTAAGAGTCATGTTTGACACCAAGATGGTCAAGCTATACTGTTAGCTTGGACATACAGGCCCTGGTGCCCTCTAACACAAAACGCCTTCTAATCCACCCACCTGCCACTGTTTTCTGCTATTTAGCTAACGGCTCGCTGCAGCCAATCAAAGCTTGAGAATGCCAGCACCCCAATGCTGCAGCCAATCAGCTCGCTCCATGTGCCTAATGTTATTTGTTTGTTAACCAATGATTAGGTGGCAGTTTGTTGGCCACAAAGGATAATGAATAGGAATGTAACGATATCAAAATCTCACGGTACGATAATAATACCTCCGGTATAAAAGTCTACGGTACGATATATATTGCGATATTAAAAAAATAAAAACAAATGAAGACTTTGAAAAAAGTGCCATAAGGTTTTATTAAACAATGATTGAACATTACAATGATGTAAATTAACCATCTCATATCCTGTCTCATATCTGTTTTCTTTATCCTCTAATCATAACTGTTGCTTAGAGGTAGACCTATGAGGTTTAGTATAGACCTAAAACTTTTCTAACATTCTCTATGCTAATATACCTATGTATTTCACCTCAGTCTGGCCGTGTCTGCATATCGTTTTTTGTCTGTCCACACTTCAGATAACAAAATCGCTTTAGCGTCCACAATTTCTAAATCTCTCTTCTCTTTCGCCGCTAGCAACCTCCGCTATTTTCGCTCTATTGATCTGTAGCAGTAATAGAGCGCAAAGGATGATGGGCATGCATGGGTTGATGGGAATTGTTCTGCTCTGCACTGCGGCTGAAAAAACTACCCTTTTTGACCGGAAGAACAATCGTTTCATACCGTGACCACGATGATATTGAGACAATTTTGCTATCGCGTTACCACGAAATTGACAATACCGTTACATCCCTAATAATGAATAAAAAATTAATCCACATGATTGATATAATATTAAGGCATGTGTTTTGAGCAGCATAATAGCGCACGTGTGTGTCTGTGCGTGCGTCTTTGTGTTATGTGTGCTTGTGTCTGTATATCGGTTTGTCTTGTGTATTTATGATACGTTTGTATTAAACGTGCATCTGTGTGTGTGTGCATATCAGTGTCTGTCTGAGTGGGTTTCACTGGGAGAAAGTAAGACATTTTTTGAGGGAAGGAAGGTGAAGCTGAAGTTTGTGTTTGTGTGTGTGTGTGTTCCTGACAGCCCGCCCAGGTGCATCTAATTGCATGTTACAGACTAATGATTCACTAAGTTTTATTTCGTCTCGTTGGCCTCATTTGCATTCCTCACTTCTGCTTCCAATTCAAGCAGGACGCGCTCTCAAAGCTTGCTAGTAATTGGCAAGCCTTTAGTGCTCGGTGTGCGTGTGCGTGTGCTCGGTGTGTGTGTGCGTGTGTGTGGGTGTGTAATTCCAGGTTTGTCTCTGACCGTGTGCCTTTTTTGTTGTCTTGTGTTTGGTTTTTTTCTACAGCAGCCAAGAGCCTGCTGAACAAGAAGCCTGACGGCGTCAAAGTAAGTCTCCGCCTGTAGCCTTTTCCTTGTATGAAAATTGTGGTTTTTAGATTTGGTTTAGCAGTGTTGGTGAGATCTGTTGGCTAGCATCGTTCATCACAATCAGATTACACCACATCAGCCCCTAGGTATTTTGTAATCAATTCTGTTTAATTTTGTTAAAAAGAGCTGTTGCTACATTGAATGTCAGAAGTCAAATCACGGACGTTACCCCTCAACCTGTATGGATGTGGTTCTTGAGGGAGATCTCGATATGGAATGTTTCCTTCTCGAGAGTGACACAGTCGCAGATAGTCGGGTAGAAAAGCCACTTCCACATTTGACATCTGTGACAGCAGGGAGCATCTGTTTGTGACCTGAGGGAGCAGACGGAAGCTAATGGCTGAGGATGGGTTCAGTCTCCCTGCCATTCAGGCTCAGCATACCGTAATCAGCTCCGAATCGGTCTGCCACCAATAGTACTAGGTTGGGTGGGTGTGGGTGTGTACATGGGTGGTCTGCGTACGTCTGGAGTGTGTAGATGTGATATTCCATGCTTGTGCGTATGTCTTCCTCCTGCCTTTTATTTCACCCTTATTTAGGCTTTTCTCCTTACTCTACAATATATGCCTTCCTCTCTCGCTAAGCCTTGCAGTTCTTTATATCAACTATAATACTTACCTCCCTCTTCCTTGGCAAAGGTTTGTTGTTCCATACGAAACAAAACATTTTCCAGGTATTCTTAAAGGCCCAATAAGCGGTTTTCCCCCTGAAAACAGCAATTCTTGGGAAAGAAGACGGAACAGTTAAGGGTAGGGTTGTGCTTTTTTTCTGTTAATTTAGTTTATAGTGACATCAAGTTTGGTTCCTGCAAGAGACCCCTGTCCTGGTCTCTTAGATTAGATGGAGTAGAGTAGAGCTACAGTTTAGAGCATTAGCACTGTTATGACACCTGTCCAGCAATAGCCCTCCGTTTTGAATTTGAGGAATAAAAAAATTACAAATTGAAATCAAATGGCAACTTTTTAAAAGTTTCTTTAATTATGCTTTCTCGAGAAAAAAAAATGTTTTCTCCATTTGTTAACGGTCTCTCCAGGGTGATGTGGAAGCATTCATTTGATTTTCTATAAAACAAATTAGATCATAATTTTAATAGGAACTATACATATTTTACTATACTCGCGCACCATGGACTTCTGCGAGAGAAGACTAAGCTTGGTGTAAATAGCTTCCAGCAGTATATTAATGGTGCTCATCAAGTGTGTTTTTAGTCCCACAAACCAAACAAGCTAGCCAGCATAACGGCTAATCACATCAATATACAGCCTCTCATATACCCCCTACAGGCTGGCAGCTTTCTATAATAAAGCCTCCCTCCATTACCTTAACATTCTATATATCCTCAAGCTAACAAGCTTTAAAAAAAGCAGTTTAACTGCTGAACATGTTTAAACTAAATTCAGACTAAGTTGAACTGTCACAGTATATCTGCCACATGTTGCGTTGTGGTTGTGAAGGACAAAAGGCGTTTAAATGGAGCCTATTAGTCACAATGATCACAATAAGGGTTTATTTAGAATAAAAAATGCCTCTTGTAACCAGAACAGGCAGAACCAAATAGACCATTTCAAATGGCATTGTTTTTTATGAAAGGGCTGATATAAGCCTTTGAATATTCATTCAGGAACAGAATATTAGCGGCTGATTGTGTTGTAAATGCCTAAACCCTGTTCTTTCTTTGGTTGAAATTAATTCTATTCATCCACTGCTGGTACATCCAAACATAATTTTTCATCTAGGTAAAAACATCTAACAAGCATTTGAAAAATGATTTAGGGCATAGATACGCACAGGCTAGACAGTTATCCGTCTCTAAATGTATTAAACGATGGTAAGGTAAACTAATAGACTCTATGACGTCTATGAATCTATGGAATGACGTAAACGGGCCGACTAACCTTTCTTCTACAGCTGTTCTGACTCTAAGAATGCGCTCTGCACCCCCCCACCCCCTAACCCCACAGCGGCTGCTCTGAGACCAGCTTCAAGGGAAACTAAGCCGTCTCTATCCTGTCCTGTGTGTGTGTGTGTGTGTCTTTCTGTGTGTCCACTCTGCATCTTTTTAGATCAACAACAAGGCCAATGTGGTCACGAGCCCCAAAGAGCCTGTCCCCACACCTTCTCTGGTACACACTCTGCCTGCCTGTCTGCCTGCCTGTCTGTCTGCCTACCTGTATGATTGCCTGCCTGTCTGCATGCCTCAATGTGTTATTTTATGTGGTGATTTATTAATTTAGTTTTGACTTTTGTTTTAAGGGTGTCTTTTTTGTGTTGACATGTGCAGTTGCTGTGTAACGTTGGCTGTTGGCATCATGCACACCTGAACAGCGGCGCCCCATTTCTGTACTGCACTCTGGGCTGCTTTTCCCCTTGTTGTTGATGATGACGTCCGTAATGGTGTCATTGGTGCCATTGCACGTCAGCGTTAGGCACTGCTTTATAAAGTCCAACCCCCACAGCGGCTTTACGCCACGCCAAATATAGTCCCGCTTCCATTGGCGTTGTCCAGAGGTGGGCTTGTGGCAATGTTGCCACCCTGACGCGTACAAGCAGTCATCGCTCTGCGACGGTGTTCGTCCACCATTTTAGCTTTCCAGGCTCTGCTTAAAGACCAAATGTAGACTTGCATCATGTCACACAGGTCAGTTCTAACTCCTTGCCTTGTCAGTTGGTGCTGTATATAATATATAGTATAGTTAGTTTCTAGGAAATAATTGTCGTGGAGATTATAGTTGTTACCTTTTTTTAGATAATAGTTACACAACCCGCGTTAACAGTGGAGAACGTCTATGTGTAAGGGTTCAATGCTTGCCTCAAATGTAGAGGCTTCCCAGGGCTCATTACCCACAGAAAAGGCCCGTGTGTAGTGTACTAACGCTTCAGCTAACCATTTGTCATGACAAGCTGTCTGAGCTATCGGTTATGTTCATTGTGTGCAGTGTCTGGCAAGCGATTTGCATCACCCTTGATGGAAGACTTGCTCAAATGTTCTGTGGAATGTTCATCAATTATAACACAAGATGACAATTGTCGTAACATTGAATTTAGTGCAGTACTGTGACTCCCCTTTGCTTTTGCTGTAAAAAACTCTTACGCCTTTTCTCCTTGATCCTTCTGTGTTCCCGCCTTTTCTTCACCCTTCTGTCTTCCCGCCTTTTCTTCAAAATGTTGTCTTCCTGCCTTTTCTTTGCACGCTCGCCATAATGCACGCTGTCCTAATAAACACTTCTTCTGTGCTTTCATTCTTTACCATCTCTACCACCTCCTGTCAAATTAGGAGCCTCAAACCACTGTTATCCACAACCCAGCTGATGGAAACAAGGTATTTAGTGGAATTCGTGCTAGTCTGGATGGATTTTCTGCTCACGTTGTGTGTGCTTTAGAATCATTCGCATTTTTGTTTTCGTTTGTGTGTTGTTGGGTGTTCTTGGCCTATTTTAATTTTTAACGCAATAGATGCAATAATATGGATACTGCCTGTTTTTGCAAGCCATTGCATGCAATGTGAATATACATTTCATTTCCCAGTGAGAATTATGTAACAAAGTTGTTTTCAGGGTTACCTTAAATCATTTGGTTTATCGAAGGTGTTTAAAAGGCTTCTATTGGGAGATATCTTCATGTTTTATGTCTTCTCGCATATTATTACTTAATCTCTTGAGATGCATGCCCTATAAATGTAATAGTAACACATGTACACAAACCTTGATATTAGGAGTTGCGTGGTCCAGGGTTTAGGCTTGCTGAAATCAAATAAATACTAATATTTAGGTCCAAAAACAGTTTTGTGCTACATCCCTAGAAACAATTTCCTTCTGGTATTTATTTATTAGTCAATAGGCCTCCTATATTGTGAATAATACATACACAGCAGTGCTGTTGCTTTTTGCACTGACTTGCTAGCCTGCAGTGGCGAATGTCTCATCTGATCAAATACCTGTATATGAAAAGAGCCACTTATATCCATTATTATTATTTCTTCTTTTTATTCGTTCTTTATGCTTTTATTAAAATATCCTGGGATGTCCTGAATTAATCTAGGAAGTGCATAATGCCACCATCTGTCTAAAAACCCAACTCAAAGTCAAAGGCCCTCCTGATCAGGGACAAGGTGCGGGAGCCGTGGATCACAGAACGAAAGGCTGTGAATAAAAGAATGGCCACCTGGACCACTATTCCTGGAGGAATTCGGGTCGCGCTGGTGTTGATGCCTGTGTGGTTTGTCGTTTTACAGGAGTCCAGCGAGAGTACCAACACTACAATTGAGGACGAGGATGTGAAAGGTAGGCGCATTCTCACTAAAGGATACAAAAACTGCCTATAGCGGTGCCTCCCTAGTCATTAAGGTAACATTAGTCAGTGGGATTCTCTCTTTTCATCTCCTCAATCTGTCTTTGTTTAGTCTTCGCTTGTTACTTTTGAAACGCCAGTTTCAGTTTGCACAGTTCCTAAGTGTTGTGCGTCCTGTGTGCCGGCCGTATCGATACGCCCGACGGGACTCCTGTTTCTTTTGTGTGAAAGCACATGGGTGAATAGTGCCACAGTGTTAAATGTGTGCTGTACGCACTCCCCCAGGCCGTCCAGCCTCCCATTACACACTGCATGTGAACACAAAGCCAGCGGGCTAAAAGAGAGACCGCAGGGAGGAAATGGTGGTCAATAAGCTGAACCTTTTAAGACTGTTGGTTTGGTCGGCTATATTGGTTGCGTGTGTGTGTGTGTGTGTGTGTGTGTGTGTGTGTGTGTGTGTGTGTGTGTGAGATTTATTCTCCATTTGACCTTGTGTTGTGTCGGAAAATCTGATAACAAGATTACAAGATTGTTTCGGGGATTCGGTGAGACTATAAGACATCAAAAGACATTTTGCCAGTTTCACAATGTTGTAAGTACAATATTTGGTCTGACATCAATGTGTCACAACCTACAGTGGGTCAGTCTGTATGTCTGTCTCTGTCGATGAGCCAGCAGCAAAACGTGCTTCAATCCCCACCGTACCAGGCCTCCTGAGGATCATAATGGCTCTCATTGTTATAGACGGGCGAGGGGTCATTATATCTCAGAGTCCCTGTGCCATTATTTCCCTGCATCTACTCCACACAAAATTGCTTTACGCACAGCTGCACTGATGATAGCGTTTTCCAGCGTTTAATCTTTGACAAGGCAGGCAGTTTCCTCATCTCTTCTTTTTTTTCTTCTTCTTTCTAATGTGTCACACCCACCCTGCGGTGCTGACCCCTATCAACACCATTAATCAAGAGTCTTTTTCTTCACTCACACTTTAGCAGGCCTTCTCAGACGAGAGGCGTTTATTTCGCAACACCTCTGGAGATCTACACAAAAGGCGCTTTTGTCAGCGGCACAATCTGTGGCAGGAAATGAGGTGGAAACCGCTGTTATTGTGGTCTGGGGAAAGGGGCAGTTGCTATGGTTATGTCACAGGGCTGTCATCCCTGTGTGCGATGTTGCAGGACCTGTGCTATTCAGTCCAGTAAGACGAGGTTTCTGCTAAAGTAAAGTTGCACAGAGTTTTGACCTAAAGCCCCTGTCCACCCACCACACATGGTTGTTTGGAGCTCATGTATCTGATCCTACAGTACGTCAGTTGTGTAGCACCTCTTGGAGTGATTAGGTGATTGCAGCATGCACCCCCCAGCTTTAATCAGCCAGGAGAACAGCTCTTGTGTGGGTGTAGTGGGGCACAGTTGCTAGCATGCGAAGCATTCTATGGCATCGTCACCTGTTCACCCGTTCGTCAGTTTTATCCCTGACATTTCATGACTCTGTTCCCAGGCTCTGAAGCAACCGCTGGCTTGGAACAAACTGTAATTTCCTGCATGTTTGTTTCCTTTTGTTCTTTCACTTGATTTGTCCATTTATGTATTCTCCCCCCCCCCCCGTCATTTCTTTGTCCTGCCATATCCCAACCTGCATCCATCCATCCGTCATCCATCCATCATGCATCCATCCATCCATCATGCATCCATCCATCATGCATCCATCCATCCATTCATCATGCATCCATCCATCCATCATGCATCCACACCTTTTTCACAGCTTTCTCTCTCTCCTCCCACTCCTCCTCCTCCTCCTCATGCTGGTACTCTCCTAGTGTGTGGCCCAGTGCCGAGGAGTGCTGCCACTTCACCCTGCGGGCGCTGGTGGTGGTCTACCTTCTGCTCTTCTTTACCTGCTCATGTCTGGTCTTTCACTCCGCCCGCCCCACCGCATGCCACTGTGGCCCCGCCCGTCACATCACCGCCCAGGGCCCCCGGCTCAGGCCGCCTCTGTCCGGCCTGGGGCCCGGCGACGCGCAGTGTGAGTCCTCGCAGAGCCCGGCAAGAGACGGTCCCAGGTCCAAACACAACGCCTAGTCCAAATTAAGCAGTTACATTTTTTTATATTTGTTTCAAAAAAGAAGCATCACATATACTCATTATAATTCATATTTTCTAATTATTATCTAGTTATCACCCTCTAGGATACGTTTTTACTGACCTGACATCTGTAAATGTAAAACTGATTGTACAGAAAGCTGCTCCAAGTCATCACCCATCACCCACCCATCTTCAAACGCCTCTCAGAACAGGCAATGTTCTGAAAATTTGTCTTGGTGTCTTAGTATTGCTAGAAGCTTCTTAATGGGGAATCGGCTCTCCCAAAGCCACTGCAGGCTGGGCTTCTGTGTTTGAGCTCCCCCTGCAGGTCAGAAGATGCCATGACACCACTTGACCAATTTGCGTGCAGAGTTGTTTTCTGTGGGTCAAGTGTTACTGTATTCTCACTGTCTGAGGACGGTCTCTGTTTGATTCAGTAGAAACAATGACAGACATTTTCTTATTGTAGAAACCAAGTATTCAGTTGAGTGTGTGTGTCCATCCTTCCATACGCATGCGTCACCCGTCCTACCTCGCCATGTTTGCGAAGCATAAATAATTCCCGCTTGAATAAGACCGTGTTCCGCTCGCAGAGTTTTGGAAGAATGCCTTTTCCCTCGAAAGTTGTAAACTGCAGCGGTTTACTGCTCAACTAACAAACCCCCCCAGTGATGAATTCAACCCTTGACGATTAGAACTGTCACCGGGATTCGTGTGTGTGTTTGAGTCAGTATTTAGCGAGGCAGACAAGTGGAGCACTTTGCACACTGTAAAAGCCATTTGTCAAGTCTACGAGGATAAACAGACGGTAAAGCGGCACAGCCTGTTCTGAATGGGTTCACAGGGTCGGTGATACAGAGGTTTGTTTGGAAATTGCATAACAATTTATTTTCTTGCGTAAGGCTGACCTCTGTGATCTCACTGTCAGATAAAGAAGAAAAAACACGAGCCAATGAGTCAAGGTGGAGGTGGTTTTTGGCACCATAAAATGTCCATGCCACTTGAATTCTCTCGGCACATAAGCAAGTTCGGGTTACAAAATGCGAGTAAACGTTCAGCTGTTTTGTTTTGCGCTTGCGGTCGTGTTTGAAACCGCCTCGGGCCTTGTAAGTGTTCAAATGGCCACAAAGATTAGTGGAGACAATGCTACTGAAGGTAAAGCAAGACACAGACTTAGAATCATACATTCCTGTCTGTGGACAGATTTATCCCACAGCCTACAGTGTGCATGTGTGTCCACTGTGTACTCTACATAGTCAAGACTGTTGTCATGGATACACCTGCTGGATGTGTTGGGTTTTTTTTTTGTGCTAATGTCACATGTTCTTATTCTTTGCATCCATTATTTCCTAGCTTACCCACTTAACACGAAAGGTAATGTTTATGTCCTTATGCCGTGAACTACACTGTTATTTCAGCTTCCTCAGCCCCTAAGTGTGTGAGGGTGTATGTCTGTGTGTGTGTGTGTTTATTCCAGTGTCATGTGACCCTGGGTCCCAGAGACTCCTGACGTTGTGACTTTGGATCGATGTGAGACCTCTTTCTCCACATGGTTCCTCTCCTCTCTGCGGCTCTGTGTCATCTGAGGTGGTGCGGCTAATATGATGCTAAGTTCTCTCTCTCTCTCTTTCTCTGTCTGTCTGTCTCTCTCTCTCAGCTCGTAAGCAGGAGATCATTAAAGTCACAGAGCAGCTGATTGAGGCCATCAACAACGGTGACTTTGAGGCCTACACGTGAGTTCACCTCGGTTATATTTGAAAGATGCACAGCAGAAGTCGCTTTCAGTTCTACGCGCACATAACAAGCGGACCGGTGATTTTCCTTCTTCCTCTGTGTTGTTTCAGTAAGATCTGTGACCCGGGACTCACATCCTTTGAGCCAGAGGCCCTGGGCAACCTGGTGGAGGGCACCGACTTCCACCGCTTCTACTTTGAGAACGGTATAGAAACCCAGGAAGGACGTTACACCCATGCCTTCTAGAAGCACCCGTTTTAGCCTTTGGTGGATGGTGACCAACTGCAGTGGTTTACATACTTTTTCCCAGCCTGTACTCTGTCTCCATGTCTATTACTGAGAGCTAGATAAGAAGCTAATACATAAGTCCGGGTTATTCCAAATGGTTCAGACTTTCTCTTGCCACTCTTTATATCTTAATGATGAGTTCCACTCACAATCCTCACTCATAGTTTCTATTACTGATGGACATTCCGGCGTCTTCCGCTTCCTAACTGCCCTGAACCTCTCCCTCCCTGGCCAGCTCTGTCCAAGGGCCTGTCCAAGCAGCCCATCCACACCATCCTGCTCAACCCCCACGTCCACCTGATCGGCGACGAGGCCGCCTGCATCGCCTACATCCGCCTCACGCAGTACATCGACGCCGGCGGCTTGCCGCGCACCATGCAGTCGGAGGAGACCCGCATCTGGCACCGCCGCGACAGCAAGTGGCAGAACATCCACTTCCACCGCTCCGGCTCGCCCACGGTCCCTAACAATTAAAGGTGTGAACAAACCCCTGTTGCCTGTGAGTGTTATTTGTCTGTTATTAATCCACATATAATGGATGTTTCTCGGTTTCAGTTGGGAGGACCAACCTTGACCCTGACATCCTCCAGCCTACAGTGGTCCGCTGACCACAGACCCAACAAGTGTCTGTCATCTCCGTCACCCAATTCCAAGCCCGTTGCTAGAACTCTGCCCCCTTCTCTGAGTGTTGTTTACATATTGTCGCTGCTGGACTAAAGATTTTTGTGGGAGTTGGGTGGAAGAAAAAAAAAGAAAAACAAAAGTAATCTTTACAATATAATTTTATAGTGAGAA
Source organism: Percopsis omiscomaycus (assembly GCA_027575585.1). Lineage (NCBI taxonomy): Eukaryota > Metazoa > Chordata > Actinopteri > Percopsiformes > Percopsidae > Percopsis > Percopsis omiscomaycus. The sequence goes on along the minus strand of JAODLI010000010.1, from coordinate 1,980,041 downwards.
TGTTTTTATTCAGTCTCTTATCTGAAGCATGTTTTACTTGACTCCTTTCAATGGCCTGTTTTTTAGCCGAGTTTGACATTTAAATGGTTTCTAGGGACTGCCATTTGTACAGGCCAGTGAAAGAGTAATTAAAACTATGGTCTTCAAATACTGATATTCATCTGTTTAACTTTCACACAGAAGACTAATCAACTGACGCCTTTTGGCACGATAACCATTATTCATATAGCTTTTTTGTTTTCTTTATCTATCAAATTGCAGTCTATTGAAACTACAGAGCTGGCTTTCGTTTTGGTGACGTATAGATTTTGGTGATTGACGTGAACTGCTATATCTTTGCTTTATCTTGGGGTTATCCATTAGAGCTTGAAATGAACCAGGTTTCTTGTTTGCAGTTGGTTCTTAAGTATCATCTTTAGGAATTTTAATTATACGTAAAAGGGAAATTATGCCAATGTTTTACTCTCATGTCTGTGTTTGCCTCCATCATCACAAAGAGTCGTGTGGAAAAGGTCTCGATAGATAGAATGTAAACTATTCGTAGATATATTGTATACATATAATACTTTGAGGCCATTGTATGACTCTTGAAACGCTTTTAAAGTCAAATCATATTTTCATAAGGAACTAATTGTGTGAATTTGATCAGTTGTATTGTTTTATTTGTTTTGTTTTACTTTTTATATCGTGATTATTGATGGTTAGCGAGAGTAGGTTACCGTTACGATCCGTGATGCTATTCTATTCCATTCTCCCTCGTTTATTGAACTGGAGTTTTAACCCTGTACGACCGCTCTCCTGTCCCCCCACCCCCCACTCCCCACCCCCCACCCCCCACACTCCACTTTCAAGGGCCCTTTTCTTTTCTTTTTTTGCTTGTTTCTCTCAGACTTATATCACACAGACTTATATCACTGGGGTCAGAACGAATCATGACAACAATGTGTTACACTGTAGGAGGATAATTTGCTACACTGTATACACTGAGAGAGTGGTCACAGTGGTGTTTAACATGATAGTTTCTATTAGTGTATTAGCATTCACAATGTTTTATTGGTACAATTTATTTGGCAGCAGGGTTTTTTTTCTTTTCTTTTCTCAATGTTTAAATACAAATTATGTTAAATTTTAATTTCCCCACCCCCTTCCTTTACCAGTTGGACACAGCTGTATATTGTTGCCGCGGGGGGGGGGAACAGATGTACGTTTATGAAATAAATAAAGTGTGACTTATGCCAAATGAGTTCTGTGTGAGAGACGATCACTGGCTAATAATCCTGTACAGTCCCTCCAGGATGATGGGCACTCTTTTATCATCTTGAGCTGACAGCGCTTTCAGTGAGGTAAATTTATTCAAAGGGGGGGAAATGTAAATAATAAAATAAATGATTTTAAAAACCAAAAATGAGCGACACCTGCATTTAGAACTTTGTTCACAGCCTTGAGTCTTATGATGCTGGATGAGGTGGGCTTCATAGGCTACATAGAATAGGCCTACCCTGCAATCAGGACAGTATAACGTTTTCGAGTAAACGTGCCGTCTACTGAAAGCATCCAAAATCATCCTCCTCACTCAATGGGGTTTAGGTTGGGAACAGGAATGATTCTGTGATCAGTGAAGCATTTTTGTGTAGATTTGGAGTTGTGCTTTGGGCTATTGTCCTGCTGGAAGATCCAACAATGATATCAGAATTGGACCAGCTGTATCTTACCCATAAAATAAAACTACTAAACCTGGACCCTTGTCTTCATCTGGAGTATTTTAGTCTAAAAAACAGGAAAGGTTTACCCCTTATGATTTAAAAAAAAAAAGATTTTGGCCAAAATGTTTGACCTTTTCTAAACCTTACCAAACTTCACAGGCATTCTTAGGGAGTGTAGACGTCCACACATTTTTAGCCCATAACAAAGCATTGGAACAGACAGGCTGGTAGAAGCATCACAAACACTGGCCATCCAAGCTTCCATCATGGCCAACTGGTGACTGCTGACGTCAAAATAACATTTTAACCATGTCAAGGGTGGCATTTTAGATCACAAGATACATTTTCTTAAAATTCTTGGCAACGAGCTTCTCTACCCTCAGGGTTACAGACTGTAAAGAAAGACACTTCATACACTTTTGACACATGTACAATTTTTATTTTCTGCCATGTACACACTGCAGCTGCTATGCCTTGTTAGCGTTTCCATTTTTTTTTCTTTTTAGTAATAGTTTGATAACTAATACATGCCTGTGTAGATATTTGTACTGTAAATATGTATCTATAGTTATCAACATGGAAACCAGATGCTCATTTATCGAATCAATGTTTTTTTTAGCATTTCTTTTATTTGCGCAATTGATCACACTTAAATAAATGGCAACGTGAGGGTCATATTCTTACATAGATAAAAGGTACTGGAAGTAACACCAAAGATACCTTGTCAGGCCCAGAGTCTGATTTGATCTCTGCACACAACAGTTTATAGTCAACCAGAATTCAGAGGACAAAAACCTATTTGAGTACAATAGCAAGTCAGTCAGCTCCCTCATTACACGTCTTTAGAGAGCACATACAAACACAAAAACGAACACACCCTCCAACGCTACGGCAGGATCACGAACAGAGGGAAATAAATTAGTGTTAAAATGAACAAAACAAAAAAAAGCAATAATTTGACAATATCCCTTCTCTGCTTGTCTTGTCAATAGCTAAAGACAGTGTGTCGTTGTGACATTAACAATAAGAAACAGTAAATCATATTGTGTGCACCACATCACTGACATCTGTACCGTTCCTTCGTTTACAATCCCCATCAACAGGCTTGATCTGTTTGGGCTCGGTTAGGTGGGGTGCACAGTATTGAGGGTTAAACTGGTGGTTAACTCATAGATGTTATAAACCAAGATCACAGCAGAATAAGTGCTCATTATGCTCATTAAAAGTGACAAAAACAGTAATAAAACCATTCCTGGTTACTATTTTCGTTTGCAAATAATACATTTGTTATGAAACACGCACACACGAACATGTATATACACAAGAAGGCTGAGACACGCTGCTCAGAAAAAAACATGGACGCATGATTCACATCGGAAAAGACAAATGGATTAAAAACAAGCGAGCGGTTACGCGATGAGAAGACGGAGTGTCTGAAGAAACCTGCATGTGGGGCTAACAACAGCTTGTAAACAGATGGGTCTGAGAGAGGAACACAGGTCGATGTGCCGCTGTTAATGGTGAGGGCAATCTCCACCTACACCAACCGTTAGCTTCTCTGACTCCTTAGCAGACCCTGATAAAAGACGTCTTCCCTGTTACCATTTCTAAAGCTGATACTGGTTTATTGTAGTCTGGTTTATTCAGAGTGGCCATTCTCAAAATTTGAGCCTCTTTGAAAGGTAGAGTGATTTTGACCGGTGCTTGTTCGCGTACATCGGGTACTAAGTGGGCTAACGTATTAAATGCTTTGAAAACATTGCATGTCCCAGTCCGAGCATGATTCACATCTCTTCTATATATATGTATATATATATATATATATATATACACACACGTTTAGTATTTTTACAGTCAATCTTTAGCAAGAAGCCGGTGCATGAGGCGAATGTCCGAGATGCCCCTCCACTTTTATGTGTCTTCACCTTTGTTGCGTTGACCGTAACTGTATCACAGCAGCCAAAACTAAACTTGAGGGGGGGGGGTATTGGCAAAAAAACATGTATAGGTCACCAGACTACATGAGGGCAGCTATCTTTGGTCACAAAATGAGCAAAGGAAACACGGTCCAAAGGAAGAAGGTGTTAAAAGACAAAAAAATACTGTTCCATTGTTCACGACGCCGGGGGGAAGGAAAACTAACCAGCACAAACTTGAATGCGGTGTGCAGCGAGGAGAAGGAGGGTGCGCTTAAAAAAAACACAAAAGTTGCTGGGGTTGAACAGCTAGTCTGGGAAGCTTACATCATGTGGTTAGAGGAAGGACCAAAGGGGGGGAATCCTAAAAAAAACAATCCTAACTCTCCTCCCCGTCCTCCTCCAGCTCATCTGCTTCTTTCTCCTCCTCCTCCTCCTCCTCCTCCTCCTGGTCTGGGTTGCAGTAGTGCTGAAGCAGGAGGTGCAGGTGTTGCTGAAGGGCGTCGGGCCTCAGGGCCTCGGGGGTGTCGTCCAGCCGCTCCAGGTGCACATGCTTCCCCTGGGCATCCCTCACCACGCTCCTCTGCTGGGTACGCGACTTACGCATCTGGGTCCTGGGCAAGGAGGAAGGGGAGGTTAGTGTCCAGTGTGGCTCGCTGCTCCTTTAAAAGCACCCCTTGATTTGTGTCCGGAATTAAAACTAATGTTATGAAAGCTTTGTTGTTTTGGCTCGAAACTCATGCTAGTCATGCACAAGTGTGTTTACAACTCAAACAGTGAGCTGGGGGCGGACATCTCTGATTCTGTGGCTGCAACACCACAAAGAGGAGTGCACCTTTAACCCAAACGCAGCAACCCAGTCATGAAACCACCCCTGCAGTCCACACACTAAGGTTAGAATAACGGGCAATAGACAGGTTATGGGACAGGACAAAGCCACACCATGCCGCCATGGAAACATTAGGGACATGAATGTCCACTAAATAAACAGGAGGGGGGGGGGGGGTGAACTTGGGCCTGTTCATTTACACTCCCATGCTGTAGTCCAACCTTTTAACCACAGAACCGTCATCCTGAAAAACCTCTTTCTCTACTAAGTGAGGCAGGAGGACTTTCCCAAAGCCTCCAGCATAGCTCAGTGCCTGGGGGGGGGGGGGGGGGGGGGCGGGG
>JAODLI010000010.1:1954986-1968614 GCA_027575585.1 Percopsis omiscomaycus | reverse complement strand
CTACTGAATCAGGTGATGAAGGCCTATCTTTATCCAATAGTGGCAATAATGACACATTACTGTATTCTACATCTGAAGAAACTGATTCGGGAGAGGGTGATCTATACCCAGCAGTTGAATTAGCTGGGTCAAGTATGGCTTGTCTGAAGTCAGGTATAGGTGAATCAGGTGAGAGATGTCGGCATTTAGTGACAGATGAAACTGAGTCGGGAGATGATGGTCTGTAATCAAACAAGATTAACAAAGACAATTCAGTTTCAGTCTCACAATCTGACAATAATGATTCTGGTGAAGAGGACCTATATTCCACGTGTGAGATGTAATCGGGCTGGGCCTGTCTAAACTCTGGAATAGGCGAGTCTGGTGACAAAGGTCTGAATCCATCTCTGGAAACAGTTGAATCGGCAGAGTCTGGTCTATCCTCGAAAAGCCATGGCATACATAGATCAGTCTCTAAATCCTTATCTGAACCTATTGAGTCTGGCGATATGGACCCAGGTGAACAAGACCTACAAGCAATGTGTGTAATGAGTGCCTCTTGCAGTGATTCTCTAAAGTCAGGTATGGGAGAGTCTGGCGACAGCAGTCTAATTTCATTCAGTGAGTCTGTAGATTCAGGAGAAGATGGTCGAGCATGTGACATCAACATTGCTGATTCGGGAGAGAGAGGCCTATACTCTGACTCAAAATCAGGTGACAAAGGTCTCCCCTCGGCATCTGTTATTGATTCTGGTGAATCAGGTCTATCTACAACTTCAAATGTGGAATCTATCAAGGGGTCGTGCTGTGTCTCTGATGTAACTGATTCAGTGGATGTTGACCTACAGACAGCTAAATATACAATAGGTTCAAGTAATCCTGCTCGAAAATCTGGTATGGGTGAGTCTGGAGACAGTGGCCTACATTCATGTACAGAAACTACTGAATCAGGGGATGAAGGCCTATCTTTATCCAATAGTGGCAATAATGACACATTACTGTATTCTACATCTGAACAAACGGATTCGGGAGAGGGTGATCTATACCCAGCAGTGGAATGAGTTGGCTCAAGTATGGTCTGTCTGAAGTCAGGTATGGGTGAATCAGGGGACATTGATCTGTATTCATCTCCAGATTCAATTGAATCAGGTGAACAGGTGAACCTCTCTTTGACTGAAAACAATGGTGTGTCTAAGACTTCCATTTCAAAGTCTGACATTACCGACATTGAGGATGATGATCTGCTTTGTGCCATGAACACAGTTGATTCTATACAGTGACAATATTGAGGCAGAGGGGAATCCGGTGATAGAGTCGTGAACTCATTCACTGATGATGTTGATTCAGGGGATGATGCTCTAGTATTTAATGAATCGGGGGACAAGGGTGTGTACTCTGGTCTGTGTTGAATACAGAATGCTGAAGGAAGATCTTCATCCTCATAATCTGAGTGAAGTGACTCTTGTGAGGAGGATCTATACCCACTACATAAAAGAACAGTTTCTTGGAATGATAGGCTAAACTCGGGTATTGGTGAATCAGGGGAGAGAGGCCTGAGATTGCTCACTGAAGCTCCTGATTCAGGAGAAGATGACCTAATCTCATTAGCATAAGATGCAAGGTCATGCAGCTCAGTTTCAGCGTCTGATGTAGGTTCGGGTGATGAGACACCCTCCCTTGCTGTGGAAAGTTCAGCAAGTGAGACGGAATACTGGGGAATAGGAGAATCTGGAGACAAAGGTCTGCACTGATCATCTGATTTCACTGACTCTTGGGAATCAGATCTCAGAACAGTCAGCATTTTCAAGGTTTCAGGTGAGAGAGGCCTATATTCTGAATCAGAGTCAGGTGACAATGATCTACCCATCTCTTTTGCATCGGAATCAATCTGCACATATTCTGTCCTGGTCCCTGCATATTCAAACACTCCTGTTTTACTCATGAAGGTTTCTCCTACATACTGAGTGTCACGGATCTGAGAGATAAGTTTCCAAAGCTCTGCATCATATACAAGTCTGTACTCTGGCACCTGGATTACTTTAAAAGTTGGAGCAGTCACTGATGGCATTTTTCTTTCTCCATCACTAGATAAAAATGAATCAGGAGAGTCTGCTCTTTGCTCAATAAAGTCATCTTTAGTAAAATTCCCATTTTCATAATCTGAATGTACTGACTGTGGTGATGAGGACCTATAACCAACTGCAGCTGTACAAAATACAGATAAGGCTGATCTGAATTCAGGTATGGGTGAATCAGGTGATAATGGCCTATATTCATCTCCAGATAATACTGAGTTAGGTGACAAGGGCCTGCTTTCATTACAAACACACAGAATACATGGAAAGTCTGACTCCAGTTCGGACAATGACGACTCTGGAGAGGATGACAGATTAGAAATTTGAGCCATTTCAGATAATGCAAAAGAAAATTGGGGTATTGGGGAATCTGAAGACAAGGCACTATAATCTTCGAAAGACAGTGGGGAATCAGATCTCACGATTTCCACAGTTGATATCCCCAGTCTATATTCTGAGTCAGAATCGGGTGACATGGGTCTGTCTTTTTCCAGTATAAGTTCTTCTATGTCCACATCATCCTGTACATACTCAATCCTATACGCAGTGTATTCAAAAACACCTGTTTTACTGCAGAAAGTTTCCCCTACATACTGAGGGTCACGGATTTGTGAAATAAACTTCCAAAGTTCAGCATCGTATACAAGCCTGTTTACTGGCACTCTGGCCGCTTTGAGGGGCAAAGTTTGATCTCCAGCAGGGGGTCTTTCTGTAGTCTCTGACACAAGTGAATCTGGTGAGTCAGATCTCTGCTCATTAACGCTGAGCTCAGAGAATGACAGGGAAATATCCCCATAGTCTAGGTCAGATTCGGATGAATCAGGTGAAGAGGGCCTGTCCGATCTTGTTGATATGGGTTGCTCTGTTAAAAAGTGTCTAAACTCAGGGACTGGTGAATCAGGTGAAAGTGCACTATATTCATCACCTGAATCTGGAGATGATGGTCTTTTTTTATTTGGCGATAAAGAACAGTTAGTCCCATATTCAAGATCTGAACATACCGATTCAGGTGAAGAGGCCATATAGCCTTTGTCTAAATGAGTAGAATCAAGTAAAGCCTGACTAAAATCAGGTATAGATGAGTCAGGAGCCCTGTACTCATTTCCAGCCTGAAAATACTCTGTCCTAGTGCCAGCATATTCAAACATTCCGCTTTTACTCATGAAGGTTTCCCCAACATACTGTGGATCATGGATTTGAGAGATTAGCTTCCAAAGCTCTGCATTATAAAAAAGTCTGTAGACTGGAACTCTGACTTCTTTTAGGGGTAAAGATGCGTGATGCTCAGACAAAGACTCTAAAGGCTTTCTAGGTAACTTTATTGTTGATGAACCTTGTTCAGTTGGCTGATATTGTGGAATTAACGAGTCTTGAGAAAGAATGGCACATTTTGTTAATGAAGTTGCAGATTCAAGAGATGATAATTTACTATCTTCAATTAACTGTGTTGATATGGGAAGGTGATCAGGCACCGACTGCTGTAAATTAGGCATTTCTTCAGTGTCAGACATTGATACTATAACCCAATCATCACTGTACTCGGATAATGGCTCAGCTGCTATTGATTTAGGTGATTCAGGCCTAATCTCAGTATCTATGGAATCACATAATGCCATAGAACATTCAATGTCTGATACTACTGATTCAGGGGAGGAGGATCTATGGCCACATATACTTATAACAGACTCTCCTTGAAATTCAGGTAGGGGTGAATCGGGGGACAACACTGTGTTTCCATCACCAGAAATGAGTGAAATGGGGGAAGAGGGTCTATCTTCAAAGAAAAGTGATGATGGACATACATCTTTATATTCAATATCTGAGGATATTGATTCGGGTGAGGTGGATCTCTGTCCAGTAAGTGATATAGTTGGATCTGGCCACACCTGACTGAATTCAGGCACAGGTGATTCAGGTGACAGTGCTTTATATTCATTTAGAGATGCTACAGATTCTTGTGATGAGGGCCTGTCTTCACAAAGCATGGATAACAAAAAAATGCTTTTAAACTCCACATCTGACAACACTGACTCAGGTGATGATGAGCTACCTCGACATGTGGAAGAAGGCTGTGTTAAAGCATGTCTAAACTCGGAGATGGGTGACTCTGGCGGGAGAAGACTATATGCTGTTAGTGATGCTATAGATTCAGGAGACGATGTTCTCGTCTCCTGTATACACACATCAGCAGACAGGGGCCTGAACTCTATGTCTAAAATGACAGCATCAGGCGACGATGCCCTGTTCTCTGCATCAAAACAAAGTGACTGAGGTGAGATGGATCCAACACCACTATAGTCGCTGCTAGGCGACATCGGCCTTCCAAAAGGTCTCCTGTTAGAAACCATTGGGGTTAACGGCCTCTCCTCAGTTTCTCTTTCTGTTGCTAGCAGCCTATACACATCTCCTGCTGTACTTGTGGGATTGAATGATTGCCCCTGGGGAAAAGCCCCAGGCTCATCCATTTCCCACAACGCAATAGGGGGCGGTAGGGGAGACAAAGGTCTAAACTGAGGTATTGGAGAGTCAGGTGCAAGAAAACTTAATTCATTTAATGATGACACTGACTCAGGCGATGAGGCCCGGCTCTCCATCAAGATTATCGATGCGTCAGGATAGGATGGATGATTGGCAGGTACAGGTGAGTCAGATGAGAGGAACCAGGAATCTTTTGATGTCCCAGTCTGAGGGGATGATCTACCTAGAGCAGTGTTTTGATGCTCGACGGCATACTTGGCTGACTCAGAAAAATGAGATTCACTGGATTCTTGCCATTCTGGTGTGACGAAACATTTCTCTTTCCTGTATACTAATGTTGCTTCCTGTGGCACTGACTTAGACTCAGCCACTTGAGGAAAAACTACATTCTCTGTGTTCTCTACCATTGAGTCATGTGACACCTGAAAAAAAACAGTTGTGGTCAGGGAGTCGGATTTTAGAGACACTAAACTGTTGACATTTGCATCAGAGGAATCTATTGATGCTTTAGTGCTAATTTCATAGGTTTGATGAGAAAGATGGAAGTCAGTAGAAACAGACATTTGCTTAACATCTTCCTCAAACTCATAGGTTTTAGAAACATCTATTTGTATATGTTCAGATGTAACAGCTCCATCAAGCTTAACTCTGTCCCGTAAACCCTGAATTGAATCTTCACTACATTCTTCCTGAGGGTTTAGAGGCACCTTCTCAGCATCTGTATCATTTATTTCGCTATCATACCCATAGAGGATTTTGTAGAGTCGACGTGATACTTCATTCATGTACTTCTCTGAACAAACCTTGTTTGTCATCAGTTTGGTCTGTCTAGATTCTAGCACACCTGGAACAGTGTGACACACAGGAGCTGGTTCAGCAGGCAGAGTAATCAACTCACTCCTTGGTTGTTGGGTACAGGTGGTATTTTCTGCGGCCCCCTCTTTCTGCGTAACCGTAACATCGCTGACATATGCGTAGTCTTCACTGGTTTCCTTGAGCTCCACTGACAGTTCCCTGAAGTCCGTTTCGGCATGCTCGCATTCAGTCAGGCTGTCTCCGTAATCAGTTATAGACAATGGCCGACTCTCGCATAAACCTGTTCGAGATTCATTGGATGACTCTCGCCATGTGGATGGTGACAACCAATGATTGTCAGATTCAGGATTGGTGGTCTGTAGACACTCCAAACTCCATTCCCGTCCACCCACAGCCCCATCATCATCATCTGACGGTTCAACATTGGGATAGGGAGGTGGGGTGATCTGGAAAGACAACTTGGGTCTTCCTTTGTACACAGGGTCAATCACATGGGAGCGGAGCTTGTAGGGGGAGGTGCGGTACAGTGTGAAATAAGGACTTACATGTTTGAAAGTGCCCCTGTGTACTGCATCCGTTCTCTCCTCGCATCTTTGTGATAACCTGAGAAAGGAAAACACAGCATGTGCATCATGCATCAATCTATCTTCATAACCTTGAAATAGAAACTTGTATTAAGTCACTATTGTCCTTCAAATATAATATTAAACTGACTTTACCATATTGCCTGAAATACTTACTGTGTCGTTTCCATCTCTTTTTGTACTTTCTCTTTCTGGGAATGTCTCAGGAGGCCTGTTGCTAATGTGTCCATCTCTGACCGGCCTGTCGTCTCGCAGAGAGACGACAGGCTGGTGGACAAATCCTCAGCTGACACCATAGGAACCTGTAGCCCAGAGCTTGGACTTCTGGCTGTCGTATCTGCTCGTCTGCCTGGTCTGGGACTGTCAATGTCTTCATGAAGGGCAGAGAAACCTAAGAAGGAGCAGTAGGTATTACACTATAGATGTGGGCAGGATAGTCTAGTGGTCTAGGTGTTGGACTCCCAGCTGGAAGGTCGTGGGTTTGAGCCCCTGGGTTGGCTTACCTGTAAGCATCCTTGAGCAAGATACCTGACCACTATCTGCTCCATGTAATTGTAAGTTGCTTTGGATAAAAGCGTCTGCTAAATGACCTAATTGTTGTTGTCTTGGAAATGGGACTTTTAATTTTGTTTGGTATTTATATTATTTATTGTACTTTTTTTAATTGACAAACTCCAAACTTTATTTCCTTTAGAACAGGGGTTTTAAACTGATTGTGACCCAGGGACCATAATTCTGACTCAGAAGCAACCTGAGGACCACTACATTTTATATATTTGCATGATTCCCACAGTGAAACTATTGAATACATGGTCAGGGACCACCTGCAATGCCTTAACAGACCACCAGGGAGCCACTGACCACCAGTTGAAAAACCCTGCTTTAAAGAGAAAAGGCACTGCACATTGTGTACCTTCACTATGATCAAGGGCTATTGTTCTCTCTATCTCTGCGTAGGTGTGTGATGATGTTTCCTCCTCGGTGGATTTCATTATCTTGGTTTCAATGAGGTGAACAATGTCCATTCGGTTGATTTTGGTCAATCTCTTAATCAATATGGTTTCTGTGGACAGAAAAATAAAACACCATAAATATTATGATTAGTATCTCTTACTTAGTATTGGTTTAGATTATTGGAATTATGTGCATCTGATCAGCAACCTGTGGCTTGTTTCCCCTCCCTCTCCATCCAGAGTCTAAGCAGGGTGTGGCTTTGGTCCTGTAGCGAGTTAGGGTTTTCACTTCTTATCTGGGTGATTCTCTCCTTACTGAATTCCAGCTCTCGTGCAAGCTCTGTAACAGATAAATGGTTATTACAAATATTTTCAAATCACAAGGCAAATACAAGGGGGGACCCGCACATGACAGCATATTTTAGCATGGCAAAAATAAGATTATTAAGTGTGTCCAGATCTTAACCGGCTCTTAACCATTTACAAATAGGCAGTGGCTTCTCTATACAGCACTCCAGTTATCACCTTTAATGTTTTATTTAAATTCAGGCCTTTTTCTAATCAAGACATTTTTAGTCCCATATAACACATTGAAGTTTATCAAAGGTTTATGACTCACCCGTCCAGCTGAAACCCAGATGGTCGGCTATGATAGCCAAACGTTGCTCTTTTCTCTCTGCCTCATCCTGTGGATCTACTGCAAATACCACCAGACAACCATGAGCGATAACAGCCCCCCAGGGTAGGTCAGACTAAGTAACATCTAGAAATGGAACACACCACCACGCACAACGAAAGGAAGCTCTCACTAGCTCTCCACGGACACTGACTACCAAGATGGAGCTAAAGTTATTGCATGTTCCAAAAAATATGTGTGTAGTTACTATTCAGCAGGGATTATGGAATCTTCAACACCTAAAATCAAGATAACTACCCAAACCAATAGATGCCACACTAGTAAAGAATGGTCATGACAGACCCACTGACACTATGGTGACACGATGAATAAACAAAATCTTCAGTCATTCCAATTTTCTGTACAATTTGATGTAACCTGTCATTTTATTCATCACAATTGTTTTTGTTGAATCTAGTGGTAAGCCTTTAAGTCAATCTTGAGATTTTCACAACATATAGAAGGAAAGAACAGGTACAATCACAAACACAAAGAGTTCAATCCACACAACCACACGGAGTCTTTAACTACAAACTAGAAGAGACTGAGAGACAGCACCTTTATGTACTGCAGCGTACTAGCAAGGGACAAGAGAAAGAGAATGGGCCCCGTAAGGTGGGGGGGTACCTTGACTTCGGACTTTATCGTCTGGGATTCGCTGCATCTGCGTCTCAACAGGGTCGTCCCACAGTGGTCTAATGGGAAAGATGTCTCCTGAGGGAGGGAACTGCATTTCAGTTTCCTTTTCTATGATCGATGGATCAATGAGACTGCTCTCATCGTCCGAGATAGCGGCTGCAGCTTCTTGCTCTGTGTCTTTCTCTTTCTCTGCCTGTGCCAACCTCTCCACGACTTTTGCTGCCTCATTGCTGATCTCTTCAAAGAACTCAATGGACTGTTTGCTTGGCTTGCTTTTCTCCTTTATCGGTGTTGACGTGTGAGATGGTTGACCAGCTTTGCCTCTGACAGGCAGCCTGGACTGGAAGCCTTTGGCAGTTGCTGACTCCATGCTTAAGGGACGACCCTGTTCCTTTTTAGCAGATGGCCTGGAGGACTCTCCCTCACAGAAGCTCTTGGCTTTGGAAGACTGCGTTTTGGTTTTGCCCTCCACAGAGTGACCCATATCTGTCTCAGATTTCCTCCTAGCGTCCTTTTTTGTTGAAACCTTGAGCTTTTTTTCCTGTGCAGATTCATTGCGTTTAGCAGGAGAATCAGGCTTGCCAGCCTTGACAGGAATTCTAGATTTGGACTCAGAAGTGAATGAGGCCTCTTTTCTGAGAAGCCCTGTGGAGGGAGCAGCATGGGATGGAGATGGAATTGTGGGTTTTCCCCGACTTTGAGGGGTACTCTTCATTTGGGTTTTATCTGGGGTCTTTTTTGCACTACTGACTGCAGCTTGTTTAGCTTTTCCTGTTGGCTTTGGGGATTCTACCACTGACTGTGGCTCCTCTGGGGAGGAATCAGAGGACTCTTGGCCCTGTTCAGAATACACAGATCTGGTGACTGTAGTTTCTGCTGTCTGTACATTTGTTATCATTGGGTCAGGGGAACTAGTGTCTAAATCTAATGGGCCTTCATCTAAAGTGTTATCTGTTCTAGCCTCTTCTGCCTCAGGGGAATTTTGCTCTTTCTTTGTGGATTTAGCTGAGGCTGAAATTCCCATCCTAGGGATTTTAGATTTAGAAGCATCAGCCTTTGGGCAAGTCTGATCACCTTCAACAGGGGACTGATGCTGACACTCGTTGGTTTCTGTTGATTTATCATCTTCCTCAGTCTTACATGCTAGTGTTAGATTAAGGCCAACTTCAGATTCGGCTGCTTCTCTTCTACCCTCTTGCCTGACCTCATCTGAGAGGAGCTCCTCTAAGGGCTGCTCACCTATCTGGAAAAAGGCAAAGCCACCCCCTTCCTCTTCATAGCTCCTTTTAGTCATGTCAATAGCACCGCTCCGGGTCATCTCAAAGAGCTTCCCCTCTTGAAATAGGAAGGGGTTGGGCTCGCTGGTTGGAGTGCTCTCTTCTGTGGGGGTCCTTCCAGGGGTCGTGTCAGGGGTTGCCTGCTGAGACTGGCGGCTCACCATCAGGTTGAGTATTTTCTGTTCCTCCTCTTTGACACGAGCGGTAAAAGCCGTATCATCTTCGCGCATGGCAGTCCAGGTGTCGGTCTCTGCTCTCGCAGTGACACCCTTTGACTCAGTCCTGGGAGGTTCTGCCACCTCATCCTCCTCCTCTGTTTCATCATATACACATTCTGGTTTGAATGTTTCTTGCCCAGTGACAACAGAAAAACCAATTCCAGCCTCTGGTGCCCCAGTATCTTCCTTTTGATCTCCTTTCACTTCGTCTGTAACATTGCTACCTGGTTTTACTTTCCCAGACTGTACACTGTCAACACCCATCTCTTGACTTTCATTTTTATTTTCCTTATATTTCCTTAAACTCTCCTCCTTTTGCTCATCTGTTATGTTTGCAAAGCTTGATCCTGCAGCTTTAGTAGTAGCATTGTCTTTGTCAGCTGCTACAGAAGGCTGTACTTTATGTCCCTGTTCAGTTCTCATCCCTTTGGACTTTGAATCACACATATCTGAGACAGAATGAGGTCCCCCTGATGTGACACTTCCTGTTGTAGTTGCACTGTTGGTCTCTTTGATGCTGAGTCCTTCATGCAAACCTGCTGGAAAAGGAGAGGGAGGTTGTACTTTAATAAGGGGGTCAACAAAAGAAGCAAACTCTGAATCCTCACTGGGCCTAGTGAGCCCACCTTCACCCTGCGAAGGTTTCTCACATGTGGGCTCTAATGTTTTGTTGCTGTCATCCCCTATGTCTGGATGTGGTGCTGCATACATATCTTTCCTAGAGTTTTTTTTGCTCCTCGATTCTTGTTCCATTTGATCAAATGTTTTTATTTTGGCTGCCATCTTAAACATTTCCTCCTCTGGAGTAATTTTTTTCTGGGCTTCACAACTCTCTGATACATCCTCTTCTTCCGCATCTTCGGGGATGACAGCCGGTTTGGATTGCGCAGAGAGTAATGTATGATCAGGGGGTTTGGGGTTAACCTCATAACTTACCTCTTCAGAACTAGGGGTTTCAGGGGAGAGGGGACTCTTACCAGAACTTGTCATCTGGGACGTCTGCTCACAACTGTCATCATCGGCACTAGCCTCATGGTCTCGAAGCAGCCTACTACGCACAGCATCTGAGGGAATTTCTGTGATTTTGGAGGGTTCTGGGTGGCTAGAGGATACAGCAGGCTGACCTAGAGACAGCGGGAAAGCTGGTTGGCTTTTTTGCTCTACAGGACTGTTTTCTAAGGAGTCATGGCAGGGGGATTCCCTTGTAGGACTAGGTTCAATTGAGTCTGGGGATTTATGGGAGGAGTTCTCTTCCATGATAGGACTACCCTCTAGAGAGTCTCTGTGGCTAATTGTAAGAGAGTCATCTGCTAATGGGCTTAGGGCATCTGAGTCTTGGTTTCTAATTGGCAGCTCTAAGCTTTCTTTACGCTGAGAAGACGATCTAGAGGCAGGAGAACTGGCTAAAGATAACGCTAGCTGACCCTCAGGGCTTTCCTCATCACTAAGAAAGGTTTCTAGAGTCTCTGATATTCTCTTTGTTAGTTTTCGAGGTTTGGATGGCTTACATTCGCTCTGCCTAACAGATGTGGACTCACTTGTACTGCGATAATCCACAGCCTCACTGGAAGAGACAGGGAGGGTCAATTCTGTAGACAGTTGGTCATCAATGGTCCCCACACCAGAGTCGTTGCCCTTCTGTTTGACTTTACTTTCTCCTTTGACTGATATGTCAGATGCTGATGCAGATGCTTTGGAAGTCTGATCTCCATTTTTGGGAGAGAGAGATAGACTTTCAGGGCTTGTGCCTGGAGTTGCTAAGCCCTCGTGTTTATAACTGTCTTCTGAACTCAGGTGAAGTGTTCCTTCCCCAGGACTGGCACTTAGTGAGTCTGCCACACCCTCATGTTTTGAACTGTCAGAGCTATCATCAAGGCCACTATTTACCAAGTCAACAGTTTTATTTAGCCCTGAATCGGTGACAGGAGTTGATTTTGATTGGTTTTCTCTCTCTTGCTGAGTGGTCTCTCTTTTGTGAGGCTTTGAGTCTAGAGATACTTCTCGTTGTGGAGAAACACAGGAGGTTATTGCTTTGGTCATAGATTTTGACTGGATGGTTTGTGATTTTGTGGCTTGCTCGGTTGCTGCAACGGTGGATGTTTTAAGTTCAAAAAGCCCAGACCTTCTCTTTGAGGGGTCCTGTCCTGTTTGAAAGGCTTGCATCAGCTCTTTTACTGACATGGTCTCTTCAAGTTTTTCAGTATCAGCTTTGGGGGACTTTGTGGATCCCTGTTTTGATTTAGGGCTTTCTTTGGCTTTGGGAGAGGGTTTGCTCATTACAGGCAACTGTGATGGTTTGCTTCCTGTGACCCTTTTGCTTTTCTGTTCTGCCTCCACTTTCTGCTGTAGGGCTTTGACTTTGTCTTTTATTGACCCAATGGGAGTTTCTTCAACAACTGGGGATACTGGGGATCTTGGGGCAGGGGCTGTAGGCACACTGAGGTGTGCACCTCCTTCAGTGGAGTCCTCTGTTGGCCCCTGATCCTTACCCTTCCGTCTAACTGGCTTTTTAGCATCACCAAAAGCAGTTTTGTCTTGCAATTTTGTTGGTGTGGTCGACTTTGCACTTTTGCGCAAAACGACATCTGTGAATTTATCCTCTTTTTTAGCCTTTGTTTTCGAGGTCACTGGTGCATCCAGGAGATACTCTTTGAGGTCACCGCTGTCTTTAATAGCTTTGGGTCTGGGAGCCCCTTTATTAGCCCTGGTTTCACGCAAAACAGGTTCTTTTGTCTTCAAGGCATCCATCTTTTTGGCCTCCTCTATTTCACTGTCTGAGATGAGAACCCATTCCTCTGCCATTCTGGCAGATTTTGCTGCCTCCTCTGCCACCTCACCCTCATACGTTCCGCTCCTTAGTATCTCACTGACTTTCTCTAGGTCCTCTTTGACTTTCTCTAAGTCCTTCTCCATTATTTCTAATGGCTCTCCAGACATCTCCTCTGCCCCTTTCTCTAGACCTCCTAACGAAGACGATTTCTCTGTGGGGTCAGCGGTCAAGATGGCGGTCATTTTGATCAAGTCTTGTTTCATCTCGGACACGTCGGACAGAAGGTCTGGTTCTCGAATCAACTCTGATTTCAGGACTGATGTCTCCGTCTCTTCATCTTCCATATGGAAGAAGGACAAGTAAGGAGTAAATAAAATCAAAAATTTAAATGAAAGGGGACAGACATTAGAGAATGAGGTCAGGGTAGGACTGGGGCACACCATCAGGGATCATTGGGAAACAGGCTCACAATGGATAATACATTGGGATATTAGGAATTGTCACTTTACTCTCAGATGTGTTGTGGAGAATACCATGGGAAAGCAAAAGCCAACTAAATAATAACAATGGGAAGAGAGATGAGCAGGAAATAACTTGCTTATACATTGACTCAGCACACCCACCCTCACTAGACAACAAGCAAGAACAAAGGTTTAAAGAATGTAGTGTCGTCTTGACAAACAAATTAGCTACAAACAATTGACAAAGATGAAACAGAAATCTCAAGATTGCTCAGATGTGTGATTTACATCTGTAGAATGAAAACCAAAAAATATACTGTAGCAAAACCATCTATAATACTAGATTGTTCAAAGAAAGCCAGTGATAGCCAGTTACAGAATACAGAATTATTTACCGTGCTTTCTTATGCTTGTCATGATACAAATCAAAATGAGTACAGGTAAGAAATAAAAATGCTGCATTAAATACGTGACTGTATGTGCATGGAAAGGAATGTTACATTCTCAATTCCTTGCTTAATTCCTAAACCTGATTAGACAACGAGCCAAAATCATAATTACCAAACCATACCAAAATAAAGCTGTGGAGAAATTTCAAAATAAAGTCTAGTGCAAAGGAAAACTCAAACACACACACATGCACACACACACGCACACGCACACACACACGCACACACATGCACACAAGCTTTGATGTAGAAG
>JAODLI010000010.1:1939488-1954886 GCA_027575585.1 Percopsis omiscomaycus | reverse complement strand
AGAGAGAGAGAGAGAGGGAGAGAGAGAGAGAGGGAGAGGGAGAGAGAGAGATAGAGAGAGAGGGAGGGAGGGAGAAAAAGACAGAGACAGAGAGACAGAGAGACAGAGAGAGAGAGAGAGAGAGAGAGACAGAGAGAGAGACAGAGAGAGAGAGAGAGAGAGAGGATGAGGGTGGTCAGATATCAAGCTTCCTTTCCTTTACCCTTCGTCTCCACTCCTGCAGTACTTAAACGCTCTACCACAGCATGCATCACGGGCCAACAGAACCAAAACCAAGGGCGACAGAAAGGCAAACTAAATTAATAAATAAATAAATAAATAAAGTCACTCAAAACAACAATTCTCAAAAACTGTTTAGGAGGTAGAAGAATATACACACACAACCCCACCCAAAACCCACTCAAACCCATGCAGGTTAACATTCACTATCAATAACAGGAAATACTTTTTTTTGTGTAGAGGATAAATTGGAAACATAAAGCAAAATTAAAAAATTAAAAATAAGACGTACAGCACACACAGATTTGCTATTGAGATCTACATAAAAACGGACGAGCCGTAGTAGTTACCACCCCATTTACAGGACATGAAAACGATCATCACCAAATCATAGTGAAATCATAAAGTCACATTCTATATAACCACAGCTGAATGTTTTGGACCAACACCAAAGTGCACTATGTAAACTGTACGTAATAGAAGTTAGAATGCTCAAAATGAGGGAGATATGAAATTAGAGATTGCAGAGCAGTTTGGAGTAATCGTGAATGTCTTGCCTTACCTTGCCATTCTGTAAGTCAGGGTCCGATTTAATGTGAAAACACTGTGTTTACAAAAGTGTGAAGAATCCAGACACTAACGTGATGGTTTAAAAGATTTACAGTCAAAAAGCTTTCAATGGTGCAAATTAAGGTAGCTTCGATGCAGCATGCTGTGTATTGCAATTCAGGTTTTATGCCAAGCAAATCAGATTTTTGTATACACCTTTCATGCAAATATTTGAAATTAAACACTTGATTCAGGGCCGCTTAAGCAAAGCATGCTCCAGTAAAACTGACTCTACAATCATTTACAGTAATCATTTTCAGTAATAATATATTTTAAACTTGTCAATTTAGTTCATAGTGCAACTATATCCATCATGCAACACAACGTAAAAGGACATATTAAAACACAAACACTCAATAAATGGCTTATACAGGAAAGCATACAATCTCAATTCACGTTACTGCTAGCATTATGCACAGTCAATTCTAACAATGATGAAGCATAGAACATAATCTAAAAATGACTTTAAGATTAGGGTACAGCACATAGATAGAAATTGTTATGTTATGACAAAACCAACGCCTCTATGGAACAGCAACAGAAAAAAAAGAGAAAAGAATGAGATGAAAATTCTAATAGGCACAGAAACAAAATGGACAGGCCAAAGCATACTGTGCGCAGTGCACGCTTGCCGTGGGTGAACACCACTGGCCATTCCCATCAGCCATGCATGTCGGCCTCATCGCTATGCCGGTACCAACGAAGAAGAAACATAGTGAACATAGTGAAATGAATCCAAATCATAACTCGTTCCCGCGTGCGATGGCGTGGGCGATAAACAAACAAATAAAGGGTGATGGGAGGGGTGAACCATACGCCACAAAGAGACGTGGGCGTACGATGAACATGTGTGTATACCTCAGTAGTCCTATTGACCATCATCTGAAGCAGGCGGGAAACCAGGGAAGGAAAGATTGTTCAGTTAGACTACTCGGTCGACACACAAACCGACAGCTAGCTGCACAGTGAAGCGATAAAGTGGCAAGCGATGTGGCTGGGGCACTTGTGTTTCCTCTTCAAGCGAAGGGATTTAACCTCGGCTGAACCTGTCCCTCGTTGGGGATCATCGTATTGGGTTGTGTAGGGTTGAGTCTGTAGACTAATCTAGCCGCAAGCCCATCAACTGCCACCCGAAGCTATCGAGCTAAATTATAGCCGTTTCATTTAATCAAACTCAGTCGTTCACTATGAAGTATCAGAGGACTACTTTTCAGCAGTATCTGGTGAGAGTGGTATCCTGTGTATGGCAACGGTATGTTTCTGTGTGTGTGGGCGTGTGTGTGAACGGGCTGCCGTTTATAGCTGCTCTCCTCTGGGCCTCCCCCGCGAGTCACGCCGAGGTCGGCGGGCTGTTTCGTGCACTCGGAGGTACGGATGTAACAACGTGCATCAGGCCTACAGCATGTGTGACGTGTGCAGACACCGACTAACCCACGATGCGGAACTAATGATGTTTGAGGTTCAAGTCAATCTTTTTTCACTCTAGCCACGTCACTTTAATACAGTATCTGGCATTGCAGATACAATACAGTTGTTGTTTTACCTACCCAAAGTAAATACATTTACCCATTGGTAAAAAATAAATAAAAAAACACAGAAAAACCAAACAGTGCTAAACAGAGAACCCCCATTGGTGCATGCAGCCCCCAGTAACACCACCATACAACCTGCAGACAGTGGCACACTCCATGCAGCCCACAGCGATACGCTTAACACACCGGGGGGCAGAGGAGAGGGGAGGAGAGGGGAGGACAGGGAGGGGGAGTGTGTGTGAGGAGGAGGAGGAGGCACTCAGAGGAGGAGAAAGAGAGTGAGAGACCCAGTTAGTGGCAGGACCAGGGGACACATGGCAGGCACACAGACACTGAAGGGGAGAAATAGAGAGACATACAGATGGAAAAAAACCATCCACTGATGCGACAAGAATTTTGCAGAAATATACACAAAGCTCTACATCGCTAAAATAACACACAGTACCACACGGTTCTATGCCCCCAGCCTTCGAACATCAAAGTCCCTTGTACACCCACACCGGTGTTTAGAGTTATGTCGACTGATTAAACCTTCTCTCGGGTTGAAGGTGGGCGGAGCTATGAGGCAAATTTGCTGAGGTCAGCAAACGCATGTCCTCAAAAAGAGCCACAAAGTAGGCATTAGTTGTCCCGTCCTAACCGGTGCAACAAAAGTGACACGGGAAAGTCAGAGAGATAAATTGACGCGGTACACACTAAAGGTCAGCATCAGGCCAGAAGTCGTTCATTTATTCATACTATTGTATACAAAGAAGCTAGCGCTTCCCCTGAAATTTTGTTGCATTTTCTGCCAGATGAGAAAATGCTCCCACACATGACATACCCAAATGCTTCACTTACGTTTGTGCCGACATCCTAATGTCTCCATAGAAAACGCCTCCCTGAATTGTCAGGGTCAAATCAATTCATTCTGACTTTCATTCTTCTTCAGTTTTACGGTAGGCTATCAATTATTTGACTATTACTTTGTAAGCAGCTTCCTAACGGCAACTACCGATTGTTTTGTGTCTTTAGTTGCCGAACCAGGCGAGGTGACGCACTACAAGCATAATACACACACTTGCACAACACACATACACAGCCGGTTGAATTGCGCAATAGCCCGAACTAATAATGGATTTTAAAGGACATTTAAGCGCAACTGCATTAAAACAAAGACATAGCACAAACTTCGGCCCGGACCCGATGTGACCCGACGTCCAATACCAGGAAATAGGCCCGACACAGTCCTGAGAGGAGGTCTGATCAGCCACGTTAACTCAAAACACCTGTCCAGGGACTACAGTACCTCCTCCAACAACAGTGTTAGCACAAAGGTACTCCAATCAGAGACATTACATATCCCGCCCCTCCCCCCCAAAGAGCAAATCGTCACTATATAACGGCCAATCGGGAAACCTATTAAGCCAATCGTGTGGTTGCACTGATCTTGCGCATGTAGTAGAAGTACAACCTGCGTGAAAAAAAGCTATTTAAACCCTATTTTTGAGCAAAGTAGGCAAACTTTTATCGTTTTTTATCAGATTTAACTGGTGATCCGATACATGCCGTTATTATGTCTCGGTGACCATTGAATGTGCAGTTATGGCTCTCTCCCCATTCATTTAGATAGGTTCTTGTTAAATAACAACCCAAGATGGCTGCCAAATGGCTAGACGTGCTACTCACTAAACACAGTGTTCCAGTGGACATCCGCATCATGCTAGTTCCCCCCCCGTACCCTGGGGTTGGCGGGACGTACCTTGGACTGGACGTCTGCGTTGTGGTCGTTCTGCAGGAGCAGGGCGGCCGACTTGGTGTCGTCCTTGCGGGCGGCGATGTGCAGGGCGGGCAGGCGGACCTTGCCCTTGGTGTCGTTCTCCAGCAGGATGGACACCACCTGGTTGTGGCCCTGCTGGAGGGCGATGGCCAGAGGGGTGAAGCCGTCCTGGGGGGGGAGAACAACCACGGGAAGGGAGGGTTTGAGAACGGCGGATAGGAAACGCGGGTTGTTCAGGGGATGGGATGTGACCCCTGACATACTCATCTATTATCTATTATCTATTAAAGGTACACTCCTCGATTGCATTACAGCACCTGTAGTAGGGGAAGGGGCATGCACTGTTTTAAACCTAAATTTTTTTGTAAGGAATTCCATATTACTGGGAAGAAAGAGAAAAACATGGGTAATCTACTAGAATGTGATGTGTTTATTCTATAAATAGACAGAAACAGAAAGGGAGTCTCACAAAGACTCACCGACATTCACAACACAAATATCCAGTACCAATGCAGACTCCCACCTCTGTAGCTGTGCTCTGGTTGCCTCCGTTCTCCAGAAGATACCGCACCACGTCCAGATGGTTCTCCTGGGCGGCCATGTAGAGAGGCGTAAACCCATTCTGGAACAAACGCACACACAAGGCTGCAGACACGTAGGAACAACAACTACAGGAATATCCTTCATTTATGTCTAGTGTTTTATGTCTGTCAGTAGCGTCCGGATTCACGCTGCCACGCTGTGACTACTTTATAGTAGTCACAGATAAAACAAGCATTGAACAGAATTAGCGGTACTTACATCTTGACCCTTAAGAAGGTTATACCTGATTCTGTGGACGGGCTCACCTGAGACTGGGAGTTTATTTCAGCTCCTTGTTTCACCAGGGTCTTCACAACGTCTGCCTGACCAGCCAACGAGGCTATGTGGAGCGCTGTGTTTCCCTTCTGTGAGTGGGGGGAACACAAAGAGGGTCTGAGACAAAGGTTACTGGAGGTGGAAAATCAGGTAGAAAATGCAGTAGGAGTAACCCATGTGCCTCCTCTCTCCACCCTTGAACCATCTGTCTTGCAGCCAACAAAGCATTAAAGGCCTCAAATCATCTCGTTCAGGCTGCTCGGCTCTGCTGCTAGGCAACTGTCATGCAGATACCGTGTTATGAAACGGTATCCAAGAAGAAAGCATAACTGATGACATGTTAAGCAGTGAACACACTTTCTCATCTTACAAAGTAACTTACTAAGGTATTTTATTTAAATGGATGACAAATATTTGCCATTGAAACTTTTAAAAGAAAGACTATGATTAAGATGATTTCAAGGCCTTGCCACCTCCCAAGTTAAAGGTCTGTTGTTTAGTTAAATTAGCAGATGTTGTGATTGGATGACAAACCTCAATGGGATGCGATGGCCCCAGATTGAGAGCCACTGCACTAATCCATTGATAACATCTGGATCCCGTTCTGTTGGAGCTATTTAACCTTTTACACAGTTATTTTTTTATTCAGTGTAATTGTAGTGAGTAGTAATGGCAGGGACTAGGTGGGTATCAGGCATAGCGTTTTCAGCAGCTGTGACAAGATGTGTAGTGTTACAGTGGATGTAGGGTAATAACATGGCAGAGGGCCTCGAGATCAGGTCACACAGACTCAAGGGTTAAAGGTCAAGCAACAGTAGGTCAAAGGTCATTCAAAAACAATAAGGATTGTGGCACTAGTAACCCCAAGGGTTTATAACATTAACGCTAATAACAACAAATTCTTTTGAGCATACTAACATTGATGTGTTTGACGCTATCATGCTATCAAGTTATTGTGAGTAAGTAAATAGGAGGGGCTTAATTGCACCAATGAGAGATAGAGAATTCTCTGCCAAGTCCAATGATGTGCCCCACTACTCTCTAGGACCAACGGATGGCGAGTTATAAGCGTGTTATAAGCAAGTTATAATGAGTTGCCGTACCTTCGTGGCTGCGTCGACAGCCGAGCCTCTCTCCAGCAGCTCCTGGACCAGATCCATGTGGCCTTCCTTGGCTGCCAGGTGCAGGGCATTGAGACCATTCTGGGAACACATAGAACAAGGAGGAGGATAGGTCGAAGGTCAAACACAATGCTCTGGGCCACAGCGAACCAAGGGAAAGGAAGGACAGAGTGTACCACGTCCATGTTCCAAGGACATCATTGCTAGCTACCAAAGCTGTCAGGATTAGATCTTGTGCCATGTCATGTTGTTGTGGAGGAGTGCCAGTCTTGGGGATGGCGTTACAAATTGAGTGTGTGTGTGTGGCTCTGTGTTTGTGCAGCTACATTTATAGCTAGCCCACCCTTTCGGGGTCAATGGAGTGTAACCCTGTTCCTTGAATGGGGCTGTTCACTGACTAGTCGGGTCCATGCACTGTTAAAGCTAATGCTCAGTTTCCCATCCCAAATGCACTTATACAGTCACTGGAATAAGAGAGACTGAATTTCTCATAGTTTTTAATTGTTGTTTAAGTGTCTCTACTGTTTACATTTTAGTAATTTAGGAGACATTTTTATCCATAGTGAGTCATTTTGGCCATACACCACAGGCATAATCAGCCAAGCATTCTGTTAGAACAAGTAACATAATGTTGAACATGTTCCTGGTTTGTAGTGCCAAAAATAGATGCTAAAAACAATTAGGAGGGAAATGAAGATTATATTTCACTCTGGTGGCATTACGTTGCCGAGATTAATGAGTAAAAGCTTTTAGTTCACTAGAAAACAACCACAACAAGAGAGGAAAAGACAGAAATGTGCCCTACATATTTCAAAACAACTTTAGATTTCCAGCAGGAATAGCACTACAGGTACACTCGTGTGTTCCATTCATTTCATATCTACGCTAAGTACCAGACAACTTGATACACGCAGTTGAATCAGAGCCATGCTAAAAGCAAGAGGTCTATTCATATCCACACCAGACTTGAAATGTGTCACGTGATGCTGGGTTTGCAGGAGGTGGGTGGGAGGGGCTGCTCAGCTGCAAGAATTGACATACATTCATATGCTATAGCTAATAATCAACGATAATGGCAGATCTATAATGAAATATGGGACATTGCTAAATGCTGCTAGCTAGGCCTAGTAGCAGACAATGTAATAAGCATTACAATCTGAAAATATCACAACTACACAACAAGCTCCCACCTCTGTGCCTTTAATAAACAGAATGTAGGTAGATCTAGGGCTGGCCCCTAACCCAGTTTCTTTTTCTGGCCTTTTCTCACTGACCCAGCACTGATTCATACAGTAACGGTTTCATTAGACAGCAGTTTTTAAGAGCCTTTGAGTCGATAAGTAATTTCCTCTGTGGCTTGCCAGCCATCCCAGATTACATCGCACACATGCCCAAGGCTGAATATTGTCACCGGCCCTACAGGATCTCTGGGGAATCACACTGGAAATTAACATTTGACTTTAAATTGTGGCAAAATACTCATACCTCCTTACTATATAGCAGGCAAAAAGCACTAAGTCACAATCCATAGGGTGTCCGAATACTAATAGTAGTAATAGTAGTAGTCGAACGGTACCCGGATGACCTACTACTGTACTTCCGTTGAAAAGTGTGCAACGAACTACACTACGCTAGCCCGAATTACCGAAGAAGAAGAAGAAGATTTCTCTTAATCCCTGGCAGCCCACTCCATCGTCGTGCGCCCAGACTCTTCTCCATCTTCTATTCACTGTGCCCCCGCAGGTGGGCACTGCCACTTTGTCACACGCAGCGCCTCGTCCGCCCACAACACATGCTTAATTTATGTTATTGCAATGGTCAAAACAAACACAGTTGCTGTGCGGAGGATCTTTCATGATTTATTAGACCTGTAACATTGTGATGCGATGCAAATGTAATGTGGTGAAAATCCAATTAGGTGTTGCTGTGGTATTCCCGGGGGGCAGGTCAGTTATGAGCAGCCTAAATAGCAGCTCATCAGCATTTGTGTTATTAATAACCAAAGAGTCATAATTAACAATAACTCTCTATATCGGCGGTGACCATTAGTCACTCTCGGGAAAGTTTGTCTCAGAAAGTGTGTCTCGCAAAACAACAACAGGGGAATATAAAAACAAATATACAAAACTGCATAGGATAACTTGGCAAATTGGCGGCCACTCTGGTCAAAAGTGCAACTGCACTTTTAAAAGCTGTCATATTCTTTGTTGACGTTCAGACTATTGGTCATTTAGAACGTTCTGGCTGGTATTTTTTTATGTAAAAGAGTAGTTTGAAAACAATGATTTAAAATAGAGAAATGCCATTTAGCTAACATTTGGTGTTTCCCAACCCATTACAATTACAATTAGGGCATTTAGGAGACGCTTTTATCCAAAGCGACTTACAATTACATTGTGCTATTACATGGAGCAGATAGGGGTTAGGCATCTTGCTCAAGGATGCTTACAGGTAAGACAACTATAGATTTTTTAGGTGACCCTGGAGCAAAAATGAGTGCCAACACAATGTGGCAGAGCTCACACAGCCAGTCCTCCTTGTGAACTTACAAACTGAAGGCACCATACAATCGCAACAATCCAGAAACACCACTCTCTACTATACTGTATAGATAGATGGGTACAAGACTCTCCATCATGCTAGAGTAAGACATTTTTACACAGGTCCAGGTATTATAAGTCATCGGTGTTCAAGGCCTACCATGCATTGCTCAGGGTGGACATTCATCTGTGTGTGTTATCATCAAGGTGTTCCCAAGGTCAAATATACTGATATACCTCTTTAATCACATGTCTAGTATTGGGGGCATTGGCTCAATATGTGCTTTGTGAGCTGTGATTGGTGAACATGTCGTCTTGGATGCACTCATCAATCTGCAGGACTTCCACTGGGATGCACCCAGTACTACAGCTGAGGGGTAGACATTCTTCCTGTCTAGCCTGCAGAAAGAGAAACTCTTAATTCACAATACCTCCGAGTTGATTTGGTCGATTAGACTGTAGACTCGGTTTGAAGTTAGTTGAAGTTATAGGCCTAATGCAAGAATGTCATATACTAAAAAGCAGTGTGCACACACGCCCACACCCGAGAACAAGTCTAATGAGCCACATTAGCACACCTGCGTGGACCGGGACATCAACAATTCATTTAGACAGGAAGAAAGTGTACAATTAGGTCATTTAGCAGACGGTTTTAAACAAAGCGACTTACAAATACATGCTGCTATCAAGTATGACCCTGCGCTCCTTACATGCCTTAGCGGTCCGTTCCAGTGAGTGGTGTTTACAGGGCATTTAACAGTGTGGCCGTTACCAGGGCAATAGAGTTTATACCCTATCAGTTTACCCTGCCTCCCTGTCGGGAATGCTAATGGACTAGATAATGACTGGCGAGGGCTGGGTCTAAATAAAGAAACTTGTACCACACGCAAAGCTCCGGCAGGAATGGAGAGGTGTTTTTGTATTAATATTTAACGGGCAAAAGTATGTGCAAGTACAGGGCATCTGCACTGAATAAAATAAGTGAAATTCCTTAATACTCTAAATCTTAAAAAATAACTGGTGTATTATAGGTAACACAATGTGGTTATGCTATCCAACACTGCCCTTTAAAAACAAACAAGCTGATTTGAGTTAATGTGGTGCATGGTATAAAAGAAGAACCGTCGCAGCTCCTGGTCCAAGCTGTAGTGATCTCCTGCCTAGATGGATTACTGCTCTCCCGCCTAGACTACTGTAACTCTCTGCTAGCCGGACTGCCGGTGTCTGCTACCAGGGTATTGAACCAGCCCAACTTCTCCCATGTAACCCCCCTCTTCTGAGACCTTCACTGGCTCCCCATCACGGCCCGCGTCCGATACAAGACACTGGTGTTGGCCTACAAGGCCGCAGAGAGAACTGCCCCGCTCTAGCTCCAAGCAATGGTCAGGTTCCAGGCCCCTACCAGAGTGCTTCAATCTACCACTTTGGCTGGTCAGCTGGCACCTCCGTCACTACAAAGCTGCCATAGTTGCTCAGCCCAGCCTTTACTGTTTTCTGTCCTGGTGCTGCAATGGTGGAATGAGCTTACAGTGACTTATTAACAACTCTGTCATCCCGCAGGCAATACACTTTGGGTCGGGAAAAGAGGATAAAGACGATGAAACAGCGAGTGAGAGGAAAACTGTGACAGAGAATAGATAGGGTTACTTGCTCCGGCTGCTGCCCGTTATTAACGAGTGTGCATTGTGTAGTTAAAGGAGTCCCGGTGGACTACAGGTGAAACAGATACAAATAGCTCAGACAGCACACACCTAGCACACAATATCAGTGCAATCGTCACTTTTCTGCTGACAAATTATTGTCCTTATCTGCCCTCTATCCAAACAAACACTTATCATATCCTTCAGCTTCTTCGTTGCCAGAATGCAGACGAAGAAGTAACATTAAGATTGACATAGCATGTTAATTAGGCCTCTGTCAAGCAGTAAAGGAGACATTTAATAATTTAAAGTTGCCATATATTATGCTATTACAGCAATCGTTTTCCTCCCGCATAAAGATTTGTCCTGCTAATCATGGGCGTCAATGGGTCAATTCCACGTCTACAGAAATATGAGTGAAATACAGTGTCAATTGTGTGTTGTGGTTTGACTCTAAGAACAGATTTTCTCTAACAACATTAGATACCTGTCACATATTTCTAACAGTGCACCTCATACATGTGACATTTCTTGTGAACCGACTTAACGGAATAGCGGTTGGGTTTAACCTGTATTCCCAAACGTGCCAGGGTAAGGTCACCCTGTAGCGAGAGACAGATTGACATTTAAACCGACACCTATCAGCCATGCAGGGACCCCCAGAGCAGAGTTGACATATGGAGGAGACGTGGCTAACTGCAACCAACATTCGTCTTGTAAAATATACTAGTAGGTCCATGGAGTGTGTGTGTGTGTGTGTGTGTGTGTGTGTGTGTCCACCCCCACCTGATTGCAGGTGCAAATGTCGACGCCTCCTTTCAGATATTCCAAAACCTTGTCGATGTTCCCTGCTCTCGCCGCTCGCAGGAAACTGGTGTTACTGTCCGACTGAAAGAGAGAAAGGCACAATATATCAATGTTAGGACACGACAACAACAAAGTCTGTACTTATACGATTTAAACGATAAATTAATAAAAGTGGTATTGAACAAAAAAACAAAGTAGGATTATTCAAATAATAGATCATTCAAAACAGCAGGACATTTTAGTCGCGCCGCTAAGTACTCTATTATTCTACATTAATCAATATCATGCAGATCTGAGTCAATTTAATATTTAAAAAACAACTGCAAAATCAACTGCCATTAGTGCACTTTTCCAGAACAAACAATGGTGTATCGAACCACACACTGCAAATAAACAGATACTTAGTATGTTGGAAACAGGGACATAAAACAAGAAGAAATGGGGCAGAGCTGGACCATTTCAAACAGGAGTTGCGCACAGGAATGTGTGCGTCCCTCTGCTGATAAGGACACGTCCCCTATTTTTGGATGCTGAGCAAGTTGGAAGGGACCCAAGACTGAAGGAGGCAGAGTGATTCAGCAAATATCTTCCTGCCAGCCTCGCACACAGCTCCAGAAGCTCCTTTAGTCCTACCCTGTGCCATGAAGCACTCAGGGAAACTTACTGCTCAAATAACAACTCTGTGCCTTTACAAAACTGAATTATCTGACCAAGGTCGCAGCTGTGTAGCATAAACATTGCATCTTATATATCAGCTAGCCTCCTACACTGGCTCTGACAGATATTTAGTTAAGGTGATTTGTTACGGTGTATTAACACACAAAACCTCCCGTCACTCATTCATATTCCACATTACATCCACAGTCCCCTGGTTACATTTATACTACACTGATATCAAAGATAGAGCGGTGGGGCTGACATACAGTGAGAACTGATTAATAGACTGTAGTATCAAACCTGACGGGTCATTACAGTGGACCACAGCACTGGCTGGAAATAGAGAACCAGGTGATGGTGGCATTACTGCAGTGATGACTGCTTGGCGCATAATACTTATTCTCAGTGAATGTTGTGTCTCTGACCTGCACCACTGGTGTCTGGATGCTGCAGAAGACTGCATTGCATCACTCTGATCCATAGTTACAGCTAACTACAGTAACTGCATAGATGGGACAACTTCGACTGTTACTACAGCTAAAGTTTAACCTGCCATTAACAATGCGTTACATTGTTACTTGTTACAAGGTAAATATAAATAACTGGCGTTTCTTGGTGTTTCTCATACTGTCTCTTTTTGTTCACATGCTTTACCTTGTTTTTATATCTTCGCGTTTGCAATGACTATGCCCTTTTACAACGATCTTCTATTTACATTTCTTAAAGGGACTGCGTACGATTTTCTCTCTCTAGCTCTCTTGTCTTTCTGACTTCCAGAAGTAACACAAGTTGGTTATTTGGCTATTTGAGCAAGTAACTTTTAATATGCCCGCCTACTTGCCATTACAAGCTACATTACAAAGGGGCAGGGCTTTCAGATGTTTGGACAACTTGGGAGGCTAGCTTAAGCCGCAAATGAATCTCATGCTGCATAAGCAGCCACAGACAGGGTTAGCATTGTATGTCAGCAGACCAACACAAAAGCACCATTACTACAGTATAGGGAAAAAACCTGCTGATAACATCCCAAGATTCCTTTTAGAACTGCGGCGTCACATTATACAAGACCTGTCCTGATCAGGCTTGTAGAGTCGGCGGGTTGTCATGGGGACTTCTAGACAAGTAGTCCTTCTGAATGGACACTTAACATTCATGAGAAAGGAAAGATTGTACCAGCTAACTCCCTACAGAAATTGTTTTGTAGTCCCTGGTGAGAAGCAAGAATGAATGATTTGTTAGAATGTCTGTGTGGGCAAATGTTGAATGCCCTGTGTAAAAGGAAAGGGGAAAATAAATGAAATTCTCTAGGGTTGGGGGTTCTTTGTTCAACTACAGTTGTCATGTTGTCATGTTGAAAATTGCATCTTTTGTATTCTTTCTTACACAACGCATATAAGACACATATGTGGAAAGTCATTATTTTACTGAAAAAGTTCAGCAATACCACGGAGTTTTATCCTGCATTCTGTCATAACGTACAGTACAGTATGTTATAACAATCAACAAAACAGTATGTTGTGGCCGATTTGACTGCCATTTCACTTAAATACTTAATCTAAAATGCCAAGCATCACTAAAGCCCTCCACTCCACAGATTATATCAAACATTCATCTATGAAGTCACTGTCTTCATCAGTAGAGTGTGGGGGAGGGGAAGAGGGGGGGGGGCTTTATCAATAATGCAAATCCCCAGTGGATGACCGACCAATGCCGGGCCTGATTTTAGCCACGCCACTCCCAGTTACCACGGAGACAAGGGCTGCCCTCTATCTCTGGAGGTAACCATGACAACAGCGCTTTCTCTCTCTCTCTGTCAGCCGAGGTGGTGGAGCAGCATCAGAGAAATTACAGAAAAATCATGTAGGCCTGTTCTGTTTCAACTCTGTCAATCTACCCCAACTCTCTTCCACTTCCTCTCTCCTTCCGTGATGCTGACAGACCCTGCCTGCGTCATTAAAGCCTTCTTTGAGTGTAAGTGTGAGTGTGCGGGATGCAGACGCTATATTCCCTAAGAGAATCTTTGCCCAGTTTACATGCAACGGTTTCCCACAAGAACACACGTACGCACACACCCACAGGTGGAGGCGGTGTGGTTCCGTGTCGATCAGCCTGGAAGAGCACGCTCTATTCTTAGCCCTGAGGACGGAATAACATGCAGTCCGTTTACTAGCAACCCCACTCAGCTGTCAACCATAACCTTTCCGCAATTACTACTACAGGCACTGCTTCTGCGCCGCTTCCGACAGCGAAAGCTCCCCCCCTGGGTTTACTCACCGCGAGGCTAGCCCGTGCAGGAGACACAGATGCACACTGTGATGGTGGCTTGACCCCTGCTCCGTGCTCGATCAGTGAAAGACATTCAATGAGGATTCTGTTTACGGTCGTTTACAACCGTGCAGGTGCACACAAACACACACACCCAACACCTCGCATTTCACCTGAATACGCATTTCATGACCATTCTCACTTAGCTCATTAAAGAGCTACTATTTGAAACACCGTAATGGTTAGTCATAATTAATAAAAACATCTGCTGACTTCTTCGCAACATTATCAAAACGTGCCACTGGAAGAAGAAGAGGTTATAGTCGAAATACAGATTAAAAATAAAATATGTGCTGGTCAAACAAAGGTTTTTCGCTGCCATACTTTTGTTTTCATGTTGTTTTATTATAAAAAAGCAAGGAAATAACATATTTAATATGATCATACAGAGGTTTCCATTTGCATTTCTATTAAACTAGCATAGTCATGTAGACCTTCTTCACACGTCTTCCCGTTCAAAAGCCCTTCGACGACATGCTGACGGGAGAGAGGGGTCATGGGTCAGATGGGTGGAGCTAAAACTAAACGGACAGTTTCTAAAATAGGTCATTTCTAAAAGCAGGGGTGTAGGGGAGGCGAGGGGGACCTCAGAGAGGCCCAGGTTATAAATGGTTAGTGCCACGGAAAAGTCCTGCTGCGCAATCCCAGCGTAGACACACAATACAAGGCACATACGCACAAAAATATGATGTTTATATGCATGTGTGTGTAGTACATGACCTTAAAACACCATAGAATAGGATTGTATTGGCTGGTATGATTACATGATGGATGCTTTCCTGATGCCATAAATAGAGGCCCGACCTTGCCTGGGAAAAACAACAGAGCCCAGCCTGTTGTAGAAACATCTGACGTGGTGAGAAGCACCCAGGGACCTGTATTCCAGTGAAACTGCAACTCTCTGTGACTCTCCCTCAATATTAAATCATCCCTCATTAATATTCGTCACCGCTGAGGGCTGTAAGTGTGGGAGGCTGCTGAAGAACTCAAATGATAATAAATTCATCCTCTTCACTCCTTCGCTGTCTCTCTATCACAGTTTGTTTTCCCCACCGCCACCTATTACCTACAGTAAGCCAGCAGTAGATCAGGCATCAGGCACCCGTTTAATGTGTTCGTCAGACTGTGCTTCACTAGGCCATCCGTTCATTTCCTCCTTCCTTTCTTCCCTGACCCTTTTCCCCTAACACCAGCGTAGCCATGCTCAGCTAGTAAATGCGTTGCCAAGGGTCACCGAGGGTTGCTAGGTCACCACACCGACTGGCCAATTACAGTCAGGTAGAGTAGGTGATGATTCTCTCTCTCTCTCTCTCTCTCTCTCTCTCTCTCCC
>JAODLI010000010.1:1915283-1931540 GCA_027575585.1 Percopsis omiscomaycus | reverse complement strand
GGGATATATATCGTATATCGATATTCAACCTAAATATATCGGGATATGACTTTTGGTCCATATCGCCCAGCCCTACTCTGTACATTGTGTATTAAAAGTCTGCATTTATGTGCCTCCAAATCGTTGTTGACTACTTTACTGCCATGCTTTGTGTTCTTCTGGTTGTATGTTAAAACTTCTTAAAATGTGTATATTTTTTTTCTTTTTCTTTTCTTCCCCCTGCTTCTGCTAACAGCACCTGCGGCAGGTGGGCGTCGTGGGCAAGTTTGTGGAGTTCTTCGGGCCGGGCGTCTACCAGCTGTCCATCGCCGACAGAGCCACCATCGCCAACATGTGTCCTGAGTACGGCGCGACGGCGGCGTTCTTTCCCGTGGACGACGTCAGCCTTCAGTACCTAGAACAGACCGGTGAGCTGTGTGTGTGTGTGTGTGTGTGTGTGTGTGTGTGTGTGTGTAAAGGAATAGTTCACCCACAGAATGGAAGAGTCATCGCTCAACTGTTACGTATTCAAACATTCTTCTAAACTGTTGACTTGAAATGTTATTTACAGGTTAATTTAGAAATGGCCAGAACCTATAGGCTTCCTATCTCTCTTTCTACCGCTGTGTCCGTTCAGGGCGAGACGCAGATAAACTGGACTACATCACCAAGTACCTGAAAGCTGCGTCCATGTACAGAGACTACACTCAAGTCACTCAGGACCCTGACTTCACACAGGTGTGTCTGGATAGAATAATCGGCTCGTAAACCTACCCTGTAAAACATTGGAATCTCTGTGGGCGCAACTTAACAGTCGTTTGGTCTAAAGGACATTCTGGCACACTTGAACGTCTTGAGGGTGGTAGAAGCGTCATGTGTTGTTCTTTAACAACACGACGCTGTAACTCTGTAACCTCCTTTCTTCCCTCCTCTGTCTCTATTAGGTGGTTGAGCTCGACCTGAAGACAGTGGTTCCCTGCTGCAGTGGTCCCAAAAGGCCCCAGGACAGAATAGCTGTTTCTGACATGAAAAGCGACTTTGAATCTTGCCTCGGCGCCAAGGTAGAGGCCGCGCCCCTTCACGTTTTTCTAGAATGTTCATAATCGGTGTTCACAAGATACTGATTACCCCCCCCCCACATGTGTGTCATTTCAGCAAGGGTTTAAGGGTTTCCAGATGGCCCCAGAGCATCACAGCACTTCCGTCCCCTTTCAGTTCAACGGCACCGAATATACTCTGTCTCATGGCTCCGTGGTCATCGCTGCCATCACAAGCTGTACTAACACCAGTAACCCCTCAGTCATGCTCGGAGCCGGTACGTCTCTTTATACACTCTTTTGTAGTTATTAAGAGTTATCAGACTATTGAGCCATTTCCCTATCTATTCTATATTTGGAGCAAGACTTTCAGTTGCGTGTCGTCTTTTGTAAATGATGAGCATGTTTGCTAGTGCAACTGTTGTTGTTTATATTGGCATTGCGTGTTTTGCAATGCTTCCAGACTTGAGACTGGACTGCACTCGAAGCAAGGAAATGCACAGCAAGGTGCAACCGTATTTATTTGAATCTGTTTAAGTTAAATCAAGTTTGGCTATTTTAATCGAGACCACGGAATCAATTGTTCAAATCTTTTCATTAATAAATGAATTGAGCGTTCCATTTATCTTTTTTTAGTAAATAACTTTTCTGTCAGGGCTCCTCGCCAAAAAGGCGATCGAGTGTGGCCTGAGCGTGAAGCCGTACATCAAGACGAGCTTGTCACCGGGCAGTGGTGTCGTCACGTATTACCTCAAGGAGAGCGGCGTCATGGACTACCTGTCGCAGCTCGGGTAAGGCGGCGATGTGTGCTGACGTGCACACCCCACACGCATAAATGCACGTTGAGCTTAAGATGCCTTGCCACATTTCTCAACACAAATGAGCTTAAGCTCTCCTTTGACTCAACCCATTTAATGAATCCCCTCTTGGTATAAACAGCTATTTTGTCATTATGTTCTCCTGGCAGATTTGAGGTGGTTGGCTACGGCTGCATGACCTGTATTGGCAATAGCGGACCAATCCCAGAGCCTGTGGTGGAGGCCATTACCCAGGTACCGATGTTTTAGCACTACCGATCTCACTCAAAGACGCAGCTCAGTTTCTCCCTACTTTATAACACCGCCACCTTCTATCCCATTGTCCTCCTCATGCTTTCTCACTACATACAGCAGGTATACGAGGGCGGACAGACTTGTGATCTGATGGTTTGACATCTTCGTTATTGTTTGTAGGGAGATCTGGTTGCCGCCGGGGTTCTGTCCGGGAACAGAAATTTTGAGGGGCGTGTCCATCCTAACACCAGAGCCAACTACCTCACATCACCTCCACTGGTCATCGCCTATGCCATCGCAGGCACAGTGCGGATTGACTTTGATACGGAGCCGATTGGTAAGTTGTGGTAGCGGTCCATTTCTATTCGCTAGTTATTTTCCAAAGTGGGTGTTGTTTTGTAAGTTATGTTAGAGAGGTCTCTCTCGTGCTCCCAACAAGGTATTAGGACAGACTAGTAGGTACCCAAAACTATGCCTGACCGAAAATACTTGTGTAAAGGTGTCTGTGTCTCGTTTCCATGTTCCTTGTCTCTCCTTAGCCCTTAATTCTGCGGGAAAAAAGATTTTCCTGAGGGACATCTGGCCTACACGGGAGGAGATCCAGGCAGTGGAGAGGGAGTTTGTCATTCCGTCCATGTTCAAAGAAGTCTATGACAAGATTGAGGTAGGTTCTCACAGGAGGTACCGTCCCTAAACATCTGCAGATGAATTATCAAAGAAAATATGAACTACTCAATTTTAATGTCGATATTGCTTCAGTTTTAACGGTCATTAACTACTTTTCCTTGACCTTGATTGGAAAAATATGTGAAGGAGAATTCATATGGACTTAAAAATATGCAAAAAGACAACCGTGTTGCAATAAGAATCTGACTGCAATACACTAGGCTACGTAATTATGCGACGGTGGATGTTCCTGACGTAAATCTACCGTGGGGAAACTACAATGTTCCAAAGATGGACTGTTAAAAGTTCTTAGATACTTCCCCCGTGCGTTTTTACCGTGTTGTTTCATGCAAGCTGTATAAACGTGGACAACCCGGTGAAAAATATTTATACAGCCTATCATTCCTGGATAATATCTGTGTGTTTGGTCATTGCAGAAAGTAAATGAACGTTGGAACTCGCTCAAGGCCCCCTCTGACAAGCTGTATACCTGGGACCCCAACTCCACCTACATCAAGTCACCACCATTTTTTGATGGCTTGGTAATATTATTTACTTTTTTTATTCTTATTTAATTTATATTAGTTATTTATCTATTGTTTAATTTAGTAGGTGGTGGTAGTAGTAGTTCTTAATTAGGGGCTTTATGCATGGTTACACTAAATATGGATATATAATGCTCAAAATGGGAGGCTGAAAAATACTATAGGGTATCCTGCAGTGATGCTAGATCTTACGCACTATTCCTATACACGGAGAACAGAGTTTAAAAACGGGTCAAAATGAGCACTGAAAAAAATGAAATCTAAATCCAGTAGGAGCGCATACAGTATATATATATATGCGCGCTCCTACTGGATTTTGATTTCATTTGTTTTTTTCCCTTGTCTTGTCATTTATTCAGACCAAGAACCTGAAGCCTCCCCAGTCCATTGTGGATGCCTACGTGCTGTTGAACCTGGGAGACTCTGTTACGACGGACCACATCTCTCCTGCTGGGAACATCGCCCGCAACAGCTCCGCAGCCCGCTACCTGACAAACAAAGGGTAATGCTCCCTTCAATGCCTACCTGACTACAATGCATTCCACCAGTGTTAATGCTGCGAAGGTCCTTAGAGGGTTTAAAGCGTTGCTTTGCTTGCTGTGGATGTGTTCAGGTAAGGTGTTGGGATTCATCAACTGTCAAAATGTATTCGATTAGAAGATACGATGACTAAATATATTACATATCGTACATATTCATACTTTGACAGTGTCTTTACATAAATGCATACAAAATGCATAAATAATAGGCATTTAAATTAATTTTTTATTTTTTTTTCTTCCTGTGATTGTGCTTACTGGGAGTTACCTTGATAGAGGACATAACATATTGATCTTGAACACCTCACTGAGCATTCTAAATGTAAACTGGTACTATTAACTGATTTCTGGAGTGGGAAATTGTCTTCAGGTAAAAGTCTAGGTAGAAACCTTTCACATGGCATTGATAAGACGACACAATATAAATCATCCACTGGACTGTGGCTTGTTTGACAGTTTGAACCCACGCGACTTCAACTCGTATGGCTCTCGCCGCGGTAACGATGCCGTGATGGCCAGGGGCACGTTCGCCAACATCCGCCTCTTCAACAAGTTCCTCAGCAAGCAGGCGCCTCGAACCATTCACCTACCCTCAGAGGAAACGGTGGGCTACTGCACCACAGCACTCGTACTGTTGTTGATGCCAAGCATATGCTGTAGAGTTCTACTTATATTATTAAATCACTTATTAACTGTTGCTTTTAATAGAATTTGGCTGAATAGAGCATCCAGTAAATCACATCAACAAACATCACTGAAAAACTTGAACCTTACCACAAAAAATAGAAAGCTTCTCGTATGTTTTTGGCTTCTATACCCCATTTTCAAGACTATAAATATAAAATGTATCTATATAAAATAGTATTATTTTATTGAATTTCTTTTTTTACCCCACTTGCTTCATATAGTACCTATATAGTACCTATAAGGAGGGGTGCTAGTACCTCTATTGGAAAAACACTGCCTTTTTAAAACCTACATGTGACTTTAACCTCCCATCCTACACTGTGGCAGGACAAGACTAATGATAATAAAACCTTGTGTCTGTACAGCTTGATGTGTTCGACGCTGCTGAGCGATACCTGCAAGCCAGTAACCCGCTCATCATCCTCACGGGGAAGGAGTACGGCTCAGGCAGCTCCAGAGACTGGGCCGCGAAAGGCCCGTTCTTGCTGGTGAGTGAATACCTTGTCAGTTACCATTAGCATTAGCTTAGCATTAGCTTAGCGTTTACAATATGTAGCAACTTGGATGAAATGTAAAGCTGTGCGGTTCTGTGTGCAGGGTATCAAGGCAGTGATAGCCGAGAGCTACGAGCGGATCCATCGCAGTAACCTGGTGGGCATGGGGGTGATACCTCTGGAATACCTTCCGGGAGACACCGCCGACAGCCTGGGGCTGACCGGCCGTGAGCGCTACACCGTGGTGATCCCTGACCAGCTCACACCCAGAATGATCGTCGACGTGAAGGTACGCTACGCGTTAGCATGCTAGTGCGGGTCAGACATTGTAACGGTGCAGTAGGCAGCTTTGGGGAATTGAGCAAACATGAGCAAAAACTTTGAAAGAGCACAACCAGCGAGCCTTGTCATTTAATCAATCAAATGCAAGAAGGCCGCCCCTTTCTGTCCCTGCCAATCACAGCGTTCCGTAGACCCAACATCGATTTCACATGCATTCGCTGCGTTTTGTGGCCCGTGACAGACCACAAACAATTGGGTTTTAATCAGCCATGCTGCCAGATCCAATTATCCAATCCCAAACTCTGCTCCTCCCTGTTGTTTAAACGGATGTTCAGTCAACTGCCATTTCAGTCCATTGAGCGTAAATTGTACCCAACACCGTACTGAACACAGCCATCATTCTCTTGCAAAACTGGTGGTTAACCGGTTCAACTGTTGACAAATGTACTAATTGTAAGTTGCTTTGGATAAAAGCGTCTGCTAAATGCTGTAAATGTAACATTCTCTCGTCCTTGCTGTTGGACCTTGAAAAAATAATGACACCTTGCAATGAATGTGTTTTGGTGTCAACACTTTCCCCAAATACTTCAGATACATTTGATGTAAAACTAGCATGCATCGTAAATCTGACCGTTATTTAATTCTGCCCACACAGCTGGACACAGGTAAAACATTCCAAGTTCGGATGCGGTTCGACACGGACGTGGAATTGACCTATTTCCACCATGGCGGTATTCTCAACTACATGATCCGCAAGATGTCTCAAAAATAGTCACACGTGCATCTGCCAAGGGAAAGAAGGCGACATGCCGTCAAGTTTAGGTTTCTAGTCCTTGATGGTGTCTTAACAGGCCTACATTCATTCATGTAGAGGTTAAACTGTCCAATAATGTTTTCCAATAGGAATGGCAGCCATACACTGATAACACTTAACTCTTATTAGGGATGTTTAAATATTTACCCCAACATGTGGGATGCTTGATTTCAGTGTGTTATAAGTTAATTGCCAGTTGCCATTTTAATTCTGTTGTAGGAGGCAAACAAAGTATTCCGTGTGGCTCCTCCAATCAGGAGAGCTCTCAGGGAGGGGGTGTGGCCACAGTCATGCCTACATGTGCTCTGAATGGTTGGAGAAGATAATGACCAAGAGGGTTTAAGAGAAGGGGCTTTTACTATTTCTGTTGGAGACGCACATCAGTAAATAACCATGCACATTTTTTAAGTGAAGTTATTTGAAATGTAGTAGCTGTGACTGAAGAGCATATTCTTAGGGACTGGTCCAAAGTCATTGTACCCTCCTAAATGAAATGCTAAATAGCATTAACCTCACTAATGCAACGTTAACACGGGTGTGTCTTTGGGTGGCAGTATTGTCCCTTCGCCCTGTGTCTGCTTAGTTCATAATGGTTCTACCTTCATGGATGTCTGCCTCGTCATTCCAAAACCGCAAATCCTTCTTTATTTTTTTTTTCTCTTCTCATCTGGATGCTGAACTACTGTTATGAATACATTACTTTTAAAATGCATCTGTGTTAACATTTAACTGCCTTTTTAAAAGGTCTAATGTTTGTGTCTCCATACCGTGACGTGTTGAACAATATTTTCTCTCAGCCATTAGGTATAAGATGTATTTGAAAATTAACCGTAGAATACTGATGAATAAAATGTGATTTTTGGAAAAATTCCATGTCATTGTCAGCACATACTTTTGGCAAATGATTCTAAGAATATCGTAATACAAAGTTTGCCCATGAATATTGTAATAATGTTGCTTATATAATCCAAAAGCTCAATACTGTATACTATAGTTGCACAACTGAAAGGTTACATCAGAATTCCTCCCCCCCAGTTAGAACAAAATGTATTAAAATTGTGTACAGCATAATCCGTTCTTTAGGCTTAGGGACAATTATGTTTGTTTAGATACATTGCTATGCTTCTAAATTGTTTTCCCCCACATTCTTCAGGGACATTCATTATGTGTCATCATAGCATTTTGTATGCCAACGCATAAAAGCAGACTTATGTTTATTTAATATGTACTTGAAAGTAATGCATTTTAAATGCATAAGGCTTTAGGGGAGTTTAGACTTAGTATGCCGATAGCCAAATTTGTAACTTTTGTATTTGTCGCCCCCTGGTGCTGGGCCACTAACCCATTCAAAGGGTGACGACCAAATTGGGTGAACTGGGTGAGTTTGACCGGCCGGCTGCTAAAGTGAAATAGGAGAGTGCTACTTCCTGCCTTCCTGATGTCTCCCGCTCATTCATACTTAATCCCTCGCTGCCGCACAGATCTCCAGTTCACTCCTGTTCTTAGTTCTTAGTATGAGCGCTTCACATTTCCCTGATGGGACTACAGCCAAAAAAGGAGATCAGGAAGTCGTCACTCAATAAGGGCCCCAAGAAAGGGGGAATGGAAAACACTGGTGCGTGTGGGTGCATGCTGCGTGCGTGCGTGCATGACATAACCACACAAAGGCCAGCTGCTCCTGCACCGTCAAACACATACTGTACACACACACACAGTCCTTACACAGCAAAAGTCAGGCACACACAAAAACTGAAGGGTTTCCGTATACCAGTGTGGACAGAGCTCATTTGTAAACATTTGAATCATTCAAAGCTGCGTGTGCACTTTCCAGGAGAATGCGTTGCTATATAAAATCGTCTATAAAACACAGATGTAGTGACGAGGCCCAAACACATACAGATGTCATTATCCGTGTGTCGTTTATTAAAATAAGTCTACAATTTCTTTTTTACACGGCAATGAAATTAGTGGAGGAACATTTTATTTCAACAATATGAATGAGGATATTATAATAGGATAATCAGCAAGGATTCATTAAAATATAACTCTAAATTATACATGTCATTCTTCAATCTACCCTGAGTACTAGGTACAATACAGCAGCCTGAAATATATTCACATACTGAACACTGCTTAAAAATTGATAGATTTAAGTCTGGTGCTCAGTCTAGACAGGTTGAGGGGACAATGTGAGTTGTAACAATGCTGTAGTGCGGAGTGATGAAAACACTGCATTGACACGGAGGCATTGCTCTAACATATGCATGAATTATCCCCACAACTGTGACAGATGTCCGAGGTTTGCCTACGCAGACAGGTGTAGGCTTACAGCACTTCGCATGACATGTTGAATTATCAGTACAGCAAGGTTTTCCCTTAAAGGAAAATGTAAATAGAAAATGAAACTTAACTTTTGTTGTCCTATATAAACTGTCTGTAAAACAACTGCTTACTCTTTCTTTAAAGAAAATGTTTTTAGTTGTTCTATTATTGTGCAATTGAGTGCATTGAAACAAAGGTTAAATATGAATGCAAATATGAATAGACGGTTAAACAGACTGGGTAATACTTCAGCCAAATAGACCACTGGCCAAATCAATAAATGACATACTAGAGAAGTTCTCTATGACTGTAAAAAAGGTTATATAATAGGAAAACAGTGACGTAATATTAGTTCACACAGAGTTCGACAAATAACATTTGCGTATAATCCTAAAGGTCCAGCTTGACAGTACTGGTCAATGTTCATGGTGCAAATAAAACTCAGTCAAATGTGGAAACACATCAATCAGGTATTTCAAACATCATAATTGTAATTGAAGACAAATCATAATTGTACGCTGACGATCCCAGCTTTCTGTCTACAAACCACTGAACTGTAAAGGCTAAATTTTGCC
Source organism: Percopsis omiscomaycus (assembly GCA_027575585.1). Lineage (NCBI taxonomy): Eukaryota > Metazoa > Chordata > Actinopteri > Percopsiformes > Percopsidae > Percopsis > Percopsis omiscomaycus. The sequence continues at coordinate 1,922,548 of JAODLI010000010.1, read as the reverse complement.
ACATGCAATCCCAAGACGTTTCATATGATCGATGGCAGTTTTCTGATTAGGTTTGCATTCAAGATGATGTGAAATTGAAATAACCTGATTGGTCAAGTGCAATTCAGTCCCCTCCTGACAAGATCTCACAAACCACAGTACTGTGAAATGTTGCTTTTACAGTGCATTACAAAACTCAATCAACAGCAGTTTCTGACATTTAGAACAATAGCCATTATTGTAATGATCATTACATAATTATTAGCATAGCAAAATCTAATAATCCAACACAAAAGTCTAACTGGTAGGCCACCATCAAACTAGATCAAGATTAAAAATGAAATAATGGCTTCTTAAAGGGACATGCCGACATTTTGTCCCACTGTGTATATAGCACCCCCAAAAACATGAAAGTCGCCCCGATTTGCTACTGCAAACTGACTTGCTTTGTTTAAAAACAGTTTGAAAACTGTGCGGGTGGGGTTGGGGGAGAGTGGGGGAGCGAGCTGTGGGTGAATGAGACTAAATGCACATGCTCTGGGGCGCCACAGTCCCGGGCTAAGTTTTCAGGTGAGGGAGGGGTTGGTCGCGTTCTTGTGTTTGAAACCGGCCGCATGTAAGGTTGTTATGAGGTCTTCAGTATTTCTATTGTGTCTGACAGGCTACCCCTGTGGTAGGTGTGTGTGTGTGTGTGTGTTTGTTTCTGTGCATGTTGTGTGTCGGGAAAATACATATAATGATAAACATAATTCAAATAATTAACATAAAATGACTGTGTGTGTGTTTTGGGTTGCTTGAAACAACACAACGGCACTATTATTAAAGGGTCATATCGCCACTTCAACTTCACACTACATTATTGAAAAGTTAATTGATGTTCTGGAAAATTGAGACTTTCTTAACCCATAACGACACCCACCTCCCTAAGCCTTCAGCCAGCCCTTACAGATACAGTAGGCATTATAACCCCTTATGCTCAAATGGCCTGTCAGGGGAGCGAACTGGCAAGGTCTTCAGTTCAGTATCCACTCAACCGGGCAACAACCTCCCTGCGGTGAGCTCAAAATATAATCCTCTCATCTCTTATTGTGCCACATTTCCACTCACAAAAAGGCTGCTCTTACAGGGTTTGGACTAACCAGAACATTACAGAACAGAACATTAAGGAGATAAAACTGAACATGAACCAAAAAATAATGACACCTCTTTCACTGCACTGGGTTACCTGGCTCTGTGTAATGTGCAAATCCTCATACCACCTAGCTTTGTTAGCCGTGTAATAAAAAACGGCTTCTTAGTGTCATTTGTAGCATCAGTGACATTTGAGATGTTTCTTGAGATGCTCCTCGGCTAGCCGATCCTGCTGCACGCCGTAGATGCGGTTGGCACTGGTGGAGAACCACGCGATGATGGCGGCGATGGTACCCTGGAGGAGGAGCATCACGCCGTAGGTGCCGGCTACGGTGGGACCGGGGAGGCTCGGCGGGGGGGCGGGGGGCAGGACCAGGGCTGGGTGCAGAAGGATCGCTCTTACCTCCGCCTTGATCATGTGGAGCTCGTCCAGGATGGACAGGAAGGTGCAGCAGTGGAACCACTGGTGGCTGTGGCCCCAGATGTCGAACCGCCCTGGGGCCAGGCGTTCGGGAATCTTGCTTATGTTGAAGACGGCGGACATCACCAGCCAGAAGCAGTGGCGGTAGAAGTAGTTGGGCATTGCTATCGAGGACGCGAAGGAGGAGGAGGTAGTCGGGTAAGGGGATTTGGTGAGGAGTCGGTAGAATACCGGTGTAGAGGAGACGAGGAACGGGAGGAGGAAAACAAGGGTGCGGATAATGTAGCGATAGTGCCTCCATCTCTGGCGAGTGTTGCAGCACGACAAGACACAGATGATGGCTACTATGCATGAGCTGGGGATGTAGAAGGTGTCAAAGAACGCGCTGAACTGCGGTATTGTATTGGCCATTGATGATGAAGGCAATTGGAGAGGTTCAGCTGGGTCATGGTTTAGGTCCAAACCCATTTTGGAGACATTGTACCCTCCTGCCCCTATGTCGAGTATCCCCGCCCGGGGGTGAATGTAGTAGTAGTACGCCAATGATGAGCCAACGGTGTAGGCACTGATGGTGCCGTAATCCACAAAGAAACACACTTCTCTTACCACAATGGACATCGAATTTAGCAAATGGGCCATGCTGCTTGCCATGAGGAGACAGAACACGCCGATGAAGTAGTTCCATAGTGGAAAGAAGAAAGAGTTGCTGCCCTCCGGCACCCCCTCCCAACTGAACACCTCCACAAAATAATATGCAAAGACAAACACTGGGAGGAAGTGCGTCCAGAAATTGCCGGTTTCATTGGTGGGTCGGAACGCCGACAGGAGACAGTCTCGCAAACTGTAGTTTGGAAACCGATAGCCAGTCAGGATGAAGTTCTCTGTGACCCGAGGGGGGACGTCCGTGTGCCGAAGTAGGGGCAGTGGTTGAAAGTTCAAAAGCATGATTGGGACGGTTGTATGGGACAATCTAAAGTTGCAAACTACCAACAATCTTTAACAAGTCTTTGCTCACAATGCACCTGTTTTGTTATTGCTTGGTCGAGGAGTCCACGGTTTATTGCAGTATTATCTAGAGTAACTTGAGCTGGATAAGGCATCAAGGCAGTGCTGGCTAAAATGAACTGCGAGTCGTATATATGTGTGGCCTAAAGGTCCCGTATTTCAACCTTTGATCCCAAACTCAACTGTAAGCTTCATGAGCTGTAACTTATTCCACTGAGCACCGATATAATGAACACTTTGTGACCATGTCGTTCCAGGTCTGTTCAATTGTAGCCCTAAAGTGCTTAGAGGAAATGGCGGGGAGACTGAACACAAAATCAACCTGAATTCTCAGGTCACCTTCTTATTTATGGCTATACCTAGAACCTATATGCGTCCAGCAAAACGTTCAGTGGTTTAATATTAACAGGTTTTCTTTGCATAGCGCATCAGGATGTTCATTTGTTATCCTGAAACAATCAGTAAACTAATATCCAACTTCATGCCCCATGCATGCATGGTTTATGCACCAGTAAAGATACAGTAGATCAATAAAAAGGAAGTAAGGGCACTTTTTCTACGCAGCAAGCTTCAACACAGTTCGCGGCAGTTTAATCTATCAAACCTAATACAAGCCGGTGGTCCTCGAGCTGTCATCTGTGTGAAGCTTTCTCGGTAAGTAGGTCATGTGGACTACAGTACGCTGGCGCATGTGCGCATTGAGGGGGGCCTTTAACGGCACTGAAATCTATTTTCCGCGGTCCTTCATCCTGAATACACGTCCTGCAGTAGGCTAATATGCAACTCTCATTTAGTTGTCCGCAGGCGGGATACAATCCAGTCCGGGCTGAGGAGAAAGTCGGTTGCAGTAGCCTACATATGCCCCTTGAAACAAGGTCACGTTTAAAAAAAAAAAGTCTAAAATAATAAATACCCGACAGATAACAGGGTGTTTACCCAGCAGTGGCGTGCAGTCGTTTCTCTGAAGCAAGCAGCTCCTCCTCATCGAGGCTGAGGCCAACCGGCATTTCGGTCAAACGTTGCAGCGTGCGTACTGTAGTCCATTTGACAGGTTTAAACCAACCCAGAACAAGACCCGAATCAATCGGCAATTTCCTTCCTTCTTTAGTTCTTCCTCTTCGTCCTTGACAGCCACAGATATATAGCCTACTGTGAATATGACTTTGCGGGACAGAGGAGAGACACGCGTTGCTGCTGTCCAAGTTGGCTACCCGGCGTTTCCGTTATCTGTTTAAAATGCGCCATACGTCCTTGTTGAGTAATCCTGCCTGTGTCTACTGCACAACACGTAATTCTCTCTCTCTCTCTCTCTTCCTCTCTCTTTCGCTCTCTCTCAAACGCACACATGCGCCCGCGCGCACACAGACCTGCACACACACCGAGGTCGATCGGGCACTTGTTCAAGCACGCACTCTCAGAATGAATTACCATAGATTTAACTATTTAGTAGACCTGGGCTGGTGTGTTACCTACTGTAGTGTTTTTTTTTCTTTTCTTTTCTCCAAACGTGTTATTCAATGTAAAAGTTTAAGGATCTGTTTAATTTGCTGCTTATTGTGCTGGACCTTGTAATGAAGTCCTCCGCATTTTAAAAGTAGATTCCTCTGGGTTAAACATCTTAAACAGGCCTAACTTTTGCCAACACTAATGGAACGGCAATTAATATGCAGCATGCAAAATCAAGGGTTTCAACCTCTATGGCAAAAAAAGATCAGAATTGGTCCTAAATTATATGATTTCACTCTTAAATCCAGTATCCTACGTTGATATCTAATTATATCAATCTCATAAATTTAGATATATATTGGTGGTACAAAAGGCATTGCAGATAATGTCAGAAATTGCTTCTTTCAATCGGAGTTGTTTGTCGTACGCGTCCTGCATACAACTCAAGTTTACTTGGAAGGGAGTAAAATACCACCTCCACCCTTCCCCAGCAACACTCACATTAGGCTTTTTCCTCCAACAATTGCTGTTGTGACCAGGGGTCTGTGAACCAGTAATGGGATGACAGTCCACTTTTGCAAAGCCCCCAGAGGTTAGGGGAAGTATGTATTCCCATAAAAACACGGCTTGATTATTATTATTGATAAGATGCCGGTTTTAATGGATGGAGAACCCTGCAACATCCTGTGGCCCAAATGTGCTATGGACACATTACCATGAATACAATATTCTATAAATGCATCAGTAATTTTAGTCTACTGTCTCTCTTTGAAGTGCTTATAATAATAATAGTTAATAATAATTCCTTTAAGGTTTGGGGTCGTATGTAAGCCCGTAAGTGGGCGTTTCACAACGTGGGACTGTAATGACAATCTGGAGTGAGTCAGTTGAGTGTCCACATGTGATATAAATGGCCCTTCAATGATAAATCACCGACAAGAAAACACAGAACCTCTACACTGACTTAGCTTGAAGTAGCACTGGCTTTTGGCGGGCTCTGTGTTGGCATTGGTTGGTGCTTCTGACTGTTTTGTTTTGCGATAGATTTGCAGGCTACATTAGATGGTCCAAAAAGCAGTTACATTACCTTTGCAGGAGAGAGAGAGAGAGTGTGACATACAGTGCGAAGATATAAGTCGTAATTCTAAACCCCAGACTTCGGTTTTAAATCCTGCAGCGACATGTCCCAAGATCATCTTCAGGCAATGGCTGTTTTGCCGATACACGTCAATGAAAGCAGGAATTTAACCCACAATTAATCTTACCAGCCTTTCACAAATTGCGATAGGTTGATAAGTTCACTTTCTGACCCCGGAACGCCGTCTACCCTGGACGGTGGAAAAGGTCAATGACAGACAGAAGGCGTTCGCTGTAGCATTCGCTGAAATATGCTGGAACTCCTAGTACCTGAAACATGAGACAATAGAGGATGCAGACAGTCAGTCACAGGCCCTTGTATAGAGCACTATAATGGCACGTCCGCAGCCTTGAAGCGGCTGGTGTTACCAGCACTTGGGAGAGGTAATTGGCTAAGCTATGTTGTGTTTATTACCAAGGCTGGCAAGGGTGCTCCAACGCGATTCATTTACTGGAACGGCAGCCTCAAGGCCTATGAAGTGTCTGCCTCCCCCCCCACCCTCCCCCCCAATGTATTGTTGCTTTTCCTCTTCAAGGTCACATCATAACTAAGGCTCTAGTTCGGAAACAATAGGAGGGTCTTTCGAGAGCCGCGTCCTTCGGGCTTCCTTCCCACCATTCAACCGCAAACAATACCCTTGTACAACACACACACACACTTATGAGAAACCTTTTCCTCAAAAGAAACACACACCTTAAGCTAGGCTAGGCTAGGCTAGCAAAAGGAAAGGATTTGCCTATGGTTGAAGGCTGTTTTCCAACTGTAATTATTAAATCAGAACACTAACATTTCACATTAGACGGTATCATTTAGTTATCTGGCGGGAAAAGGCTCTGCTCCAATCAGCAGGCAAGAATGAGCGCTGAACCCCCTGGCCTATATGTTATGTAAGCTACATGACTCTGTGTAGGCCTACAGGTAATAATAGTCATGATCATGTGTACCAGAAATATAGTAGACATATTCAATATTCAAAGTTGGCAGTAGTGCATCATTTCTTTAAACAATGTAATGTCTAGTTGAATGTGATTGGATGCTGATGCTAGTCAATAGCACTTTTGCATTGGAAGACTCTGCCGATACAATATGTATCACAATACAGGGTCATGATTCAGTTAGAAGAATTCAAGTCACATTCATTATCTGTTTTCCGCTGGTGTGTTTCGCCAGCCTGTGTTTGTGTTGTCAATGCAAACCTTGTTGTACTCTGGGTGCATTCAGAGCACAATGCTCTGAATGAGCACAACAATGTCGGGCTGTAAACATGGTTGGTCAGAGCCTCTGAACGTTCCAAAAGCAAAAATGCAGAAGCGGTATTTGCTGGGACGCTGTCACGAACTTCCCTCTGCTGACATTGTGCTCTGCATTCTACCGCACGACTTCAAATGCACCAAAATGATCAGTTCCACAATCTTATTCATCTTTTCTAAAAAATAAAAAAAATAAACTGACTCATATCTGCTATTTTCCACTTCCTTTTCCCTTCCTGCATGAAAAAATGTTTATGTAAGCTGTCTAGCTTTGAACCACAATGGGTCGTTGGCTAACTGGACAAAACATATACAAGCCAACAGCTAGCAATTCAATTGTATGTGTTGAGAGGCATCCTGCCCACTAGTATGGAAGGTTTGGGAGCTCGCTGTCTATCGATATGAAACTACATGAGTATATGTATGAGTAGCCCCATATGGATTGGCTTTGTCTGGACCCATAAAGCACGGAATAGGCCCTGCGGAAACATTTAACTGAGGGATGTTGTCATGCAGGGCGAGCTATTATGGGTTATTTGTAATGTTGAAATAAAAACTAATGGTTCCTAAACTGTTTCACTAAAAAGCTCTCTAAAAAACTCCTGTTCTGGGGTGGGGGGCTGTAAATGTAAATGTAAACTGCCAAACAATGTTAATTGTGTTTTGAAAGAATGGCACGTTCTTTGACAAATTGTTTAAAATCCTCACTTTGTACAATTGAATACAAAATTCTCTTGTTTGATTGTTTTCGCAGAGACCAACAGATACAAATTGGACTAGTACTTGTAATCAACACTTGTTACCTCTGTTTATGCTTTACATGGACACAGATAGTGGTTACACAGGAAGTGGGTGGGACTGGGGGGGAGGGGGGGGGGGGGGGTGACACCAAACA